>PVKS010006353.1:0-78959 GCA_004027875.1 Aplodontia rufa
TCTTCATCTTTGCCATTCTGACTGGTGTAAGGTGATATCTTAATGTGGTTTTCATTTGCATTTCTCTGATTACTAGAGATTTAGAGCACTTTCTCATGTATTCATTGGCTTGATCAATGTCCTCTGGTGAGAAGTTTCTATTTAGCTCTTTGGCCCATTTATTAATTGGGCTGTTAGTGTTTTTGTAGTTGACATTTTTAAGGATTTTGTAGATTCTGGATATGAGACCCTTGTCAGAGGAATCATAGCCCATGATTCTTTCCATTTCCGTAGGAAACCTCTTGACTCTTTTTATTGTCTCCTTGGCAATACAAAAGCTTTTTAGCTTTATGGCATCCCATTCACTGATTTTTGACTTTACTTCCTTCACTTTTGGAGACATGTTGAGAAAGTCTTTGCCTACTCCCAAATGTTGAAGTGTTGGACCTAATTTGTCTTCCCTCAGTTGCAACGTAGCTGGTTTAATACCTAGCTCCTTGATCCATTTTGATTTGATTCTTGTGCACGGAGAAAGATATGGGTCTAATTTCAACTTTCTGCAAGTGGATGACCAGTTTGTCCAGCACCATTTGTTGAAGAGGCTGTCACTTCTCCATGTAATATTTTGTCCCCCTTTGACAGAGATTTTCTGATACCAAAGGTAACCCTATAATGATCTTATATTTTCTGCACTTTCCTTGCACTCCCCAAATTTCCTTTGAAAAGAAATTGAGTAGCTTACAAATTGGTGGGCAAAAATAATAAAACAAAAAATAGGCTCTTGGGTCCTTAGATATGGTCTGTGGTAAACAGTAAATGAAATATGAGTGAAGTTCCAGATAGCCAAACCCAAAGCATAGTTTATCAATATTTCAATCAGAACAAAAACATTATGAAGTTATGACTCACAGAAAAAATCCTACTCAAAATGCCAAAGGACTCCTTAATCCCAACGCATCCCTTTCTCTTTCCCAAGATCTAATACTTACTTTTCCAGATTTTGTAAGTGTTCTCTGACTTTCTGCACCAGTCCCAGCTTGGTGTCATTAACCACAAAATCATCACAGCGATAACTGCAAGGAAAATATTAATCAATGTATGTAAAGAGCTTGAGGAACCACAATAATGAAATCACTAAAAGGCCTGGCTATTGCCAAGATGATCACATGGCTCTGTAGGCAGTTACTGTTGGTGGTAAAGTTTAAAGAGGATCTGGAATATACAATGGAATATTTTTAAGAGACTTTTTTTAAAAAACCACCTGGTAATGAACACTACCTTCTTTTCACATTTTTATTTAAAAGCTCTTCAGTTCCTCCTCTGGAAATGAAATAAGCTGTTACATGTGTTACATTCTTTTTATGGTGCACAATACGTGGAAAAGGAAATAAAAGCACCAATTCTTTTCATGTAGCCTTAAGTCTAAATCTTTAAGGTGACGCTTTTTGACCCAAATTAATGGGAAATTTGGGGAAGGAGGAGATAAATGAAAAGCAGGGAAAAATGTAATTAATCTGTAGGGATATACGAACAGAAAGACTAAAAGCTGTATATTTTAAGCATAATTAAAATAAATAGAATTTAGATGAATTGGGAAGAAGGAATCTTTCATTCTGACACCCTGGAAAACAAAAGTATGAAACATCTTTCAAGAAATGCTAAGTGCTTTGTAGAAAAAATGTTTAGGGTATTTTTAAAAATTGACACTGTATTTTAGCAAGTCACTAAACAAATAATATAAGGAATCACATATAATTAACTTGTGTATTAGCATTCAATTTTTTTCCTAGAAAAAGGCCAATTTTAACAAAAACAACTTACAGGCGACATTAAGATATTCTTTTAAATAAGCAGTTTTGTATAAAAGCACTTGGTGTAGCTACTAAAGAATAATGAAAATAACACTACCATTCTAAGCAAACAAAATCTGAAAGCTTAGCAATTAGTAAAAATTAGGTCATCTCTAACCAAATCCAAGAAAACATCTCATATATCTAAAACCACTTTACAAAAATAAGAAAAGAGAGAAAAGTGTGGGGAACAACGATTTTTAAAATTACACACAAAACTATGACGTGTGCCTTTCATTTAGAGGAGTAAAAATTTTAACTGAATGCTTCTGAAAACTACAATGTGAGTCCTGTAATTATTTAACATGCACCCTCATTAACTGACTACCCATGCTGTCAATCAGGATTTCTCTAACACATTCTCAAGTTCAGAGTCAATTTCCAACATTTCTACAAATAGCAAAAACAACCTTTTATATCCTGGACCATCATTTCTTGATCAAAGTACTTCTGGAAAGCAAAAAAAATCTTCATTGGTTTTATGACAAATACATAAAGGAATTATGGATAAAAACACTACTCAGCTTTCAAAATAAACTCACTCCAAATGCTAATGTTCATCTGGGAAATGAAGTTTAAAAGCAAATGCAGGTAACTTTCCTTTATTAATAGGGTGCCGTTATATGTAAATGAAAAGCAAACCTCTAACTCCTACAAAAACATGGCTACTTAAAGGAACAAATTGTTTAAAATTAAATACCTGATTATTTCACAAAGTATTTTGGTAGTGTGACATGGATTCGGCCTAGGATATAAAAGTACATTTGATGAAGTAGCATTTTCATATATTAAAATATGGAGTTATTTATTACCTGGCTCTATTTTTTTTTTAATTTTTGAGAGAGATAGAGAGAGAGAATCAATTTTTATTGAGTTTTTCACATGGCTTTTGTTGCTCCGACACTTAGCTGTGCACGTGGGTGCTGGGGTTTGAACCTGTGTACTTGCTCATGGGGGGCAAGAGTCGTAACCAACAAGCCACCACTCTAGCCCCCTGGCCCTGTTCTTAACTAATCTGACTCAAATGGGTCAAGATGCTTCATTTCCCTAGACAAATTGGTTGATTTTCATCATCGAGGTGAAGAAACTGTTCTGGTCTGTACAACTGCCCTAATTGTAGCAACTGAGGAATTAATTTTAAAGATTTTTAAAAGTTTACTTAATAACGAAATCAGTTTAAAACCTTCCTTTCTAGGGGCTGAAGCTGTGACTCAGAGGTTCAAGTGCATGTCTGGCATGTGCAAGGACCCAGGTTCAAATCCCAGCATCACATACACAACTAAGTGTCAGAGAAACAAAGGCCAGATGAAAAAAAAATTAAATTGATTCTTTCTCTCTCTCTTTAAAGAAATAAAAAAAAAAACCTTTCTCTATGAAATACAACTAGTACAACTAGTACAAATTGTATGAAATACAAATAATATGGTTGAGCTATATACTGCTTTATCACTTTATGAAAATGTATGACAGTGCATACATCATGTGCATGTCACTTCCAGCATCAGCCACGACCACAGCATTAATCTAGTTACATAGTTAAAAAAAATTCAGTTCAGATGGTTTTTCTACGCAACAATGTAGTATTATGTTCCTTCAGTATTTTATGCAGAGTACATGAGTGTATAGTGATGCCTAAAAATCGTAATTGGTAATTAAATTGAAATACTTATTTTTTTTTCTAATTCAAGAATTAAGAATGGAAACTAGAGGGCTGGAGCAGTGGGTCAGCAGTTACAGTGCCTGTGTGGCATGCATGAGAGTGCAAGTTCAAACCCCAGCACCACACAATGAAGTGTCCAAGCAACAAAGTACATGAAAAACTAAATAAAATTGGTTATTTCTCTCTCACTGTTCCTGTCTCCTTAAAAAAAAAAAAGAATGGAAGAATGGAAGCTAGACACTGGAGCATCCACCTATAATCCCAGCTATTCAGGAGGCTGAGGCAGGAGGATCCAAGTTCAAGGCTAGCCTGGGCAACTTAGCGAGACCCTTTCTCAAAACAAAAAATAGAAAGGCTGGGGACATCGCTCAGTAGTAGAGCATCTCTGGGTTTAATTGCCAGTACTGAAAAAAGGGGAGGAAATTATTTTTTAAAATTTGATTTTCAAATGAAAGCACACCATTGAGACAATCAAGTAGAGATAAAGGAAAACAAAAAACAAAAAAGGCACATGACAGATTTAACAAAGAATGGCAACTGTAATTTGCTACAACAAAGCAGAATTAAAAAGCTATTTGTGTAAGAAAAGTTTCAAGATAACTGACATTAAGAAAAAACTACAAATGCACTTTAATGTAATTTTTAAAAATGCCTCTTGGGGCTGGAGCTATGGTTCAGTGGTTATGATGCTTACCTGGCATGTACAAGGATGCAGGTTTGTACCCCAGGACCACGTACACAATGAAGCAACAGCAATGAAAGCCACATGAAAAACTAAAATAAGGTTGAGTCTCTCTCTCTCTTTCTCTCTCCTTCTTTCTTTAAAAAAAAAAAAAAAAGAGTGCTCTTGGGCTAGAACAGTGGCTCAGCAATCAACAGTACTTGCTTGGCATGTGTGAAGACCCAGGTTTAAACCCTAGCACCAGGTTCACAATGGAGTATTGGAGCAACAAAAGCCACATGAAAAACTAAACAAAACTAATTCTTTCTCTCATTGTTCCTCTCTCTTTAAAAAAAAAAATTGCCCGCGCAAGGATGTGGGATCAAACCCCAGCATCACATACATAATGAAGTGTCTGAGAATGAAAGCCACGTGCAAAACTAAATAAAATTGTTTCATTCTCAAAAAAAAAAAAAAAAGCCAGGGTTGGAACAGTGGCTCAATGGTTACGGTGCTTGCCCAGCATACACAAGTACATGAGTTCAAACCTCAGCACCATGTACACAACTAAGCGTCTGAGCAACAAAGGCCTCGTGAAAAACTAAATAAAAATTGATTCTCTCTCTCATTGTCCCTCTCTTTAAAAAAAAAAAAGCCTCTCAATCAATAAATGAGGAAATTAGTCACAATTAAATGAGAAATTAGATGTATAACAAAAACATATATTAATGATATTTAAAGAATTTGAACTTCTAACTTTGGTCAGCTATAAAATGACTTACATTCTTGCTCAAGAAAGAACCATTTTTAGATTGAGAGATAAATTATTATTTCTGTTAAAGACATTATGAGGAAAAATTAAAAGGATATTTTACATGAAAATAAGGATCTTCAATTGAACCATCAAGCAACTCTCAGTAAATAAAAGACCTTTCTAACAATACTAAAGATCAATCAAGTCACCATTTGCAAACTCAATTTAAAGCTAACATCTGTTAACTTCAAATGAGTTTACAAGATAAGACACACTATCCATTTAATACTTCAGGTATGTTTTGTCACAAATGGTTCCAAATTTACAGAGGAATGTCTTCATCCATTTGCAACCTTAAAAAAAAAACTGGTCTCATGTTGTATTTTTTAACCTTTGACATTTGTCACTTTCAGCTTAATATGAAAAAGTTTCTATCAAGATAATATTCAATGAAAAATATGGACTTATTGGATTTTGTTCCACCATGTGATACATATTTGCAAATACTTGTGTTATGAGGCAGACTATGTCATGGAGGCAGTGATTAAAATTGTTAAGTATATATATTCAAATGCTATGAAACATCACGTATTTATGGAATTGTTAAAGATGAATAGAAAACAATGAATTTAATGCCAATGTTGGCGGCTTGAGTCAGGAAAAATTTTTACAAAGACTTACTATTCATATTTTTTTTTTTTTTTTGGTACTGGGGATTAAACCCAGGGGTGCTTAACCACTTAGCCACAAACCCAGCCCCTTTTCATATTTTATTTTGAGACAAGGTCTTGCTAATTTTCTCAGGGCCTTGATAAATTGCTGAGGCTTGTCTTGAACTTCAGATCCACCTGCGTTAGCCTCCTGCACCATTGGTATTACAGGCATGCATCATGGTGCCCAGCAAGACTTAACGATATTCTTAGCTCTAGTTTAAAATTTTCTTGAAACAAAAGAAATGCTTGCCAGTAATCAATAGTCAAGACTGTAAGACTAAAACCAGGAAGAGATTTTTAGAAATCTGAGTACAATTTACATTTTTTCACTTATATCACAATGCATATGAATGAGCTAAATTTGAAGATGAAAGGAGAGAATAGCTTATTTGTGAGAAGTACAAGAATTTGTGTTAGAACTGAAATTTTTCGTAGTACCAATCAACAATGATTTCACACATCTTTCAACATAAATAAAAGTGCAGATTTTAATTATAATAGACAACATTACATAAATTGACTGAAAAACCTACAAGAAAAATTATAAAAATGCTTTGGTGATACAGATAAACTTAAAAGTTGATTTGTAGTATATACAATAATACCCCTCTCTTTCAATTTGTGATAGTATGGAGTTTTCACAAAAGTTTATGGATTTACTTAGATAACTATGTTGTAACTGATATGCTTTTGCTTCCAAATAAAGCCAATTGTTATTCTTATAAGTCAGTTTCGTCAACACAGAAGCAAATGTTAGAGAAAAAAGATGTTTTGGTACTTCATTTGTGGTAAGACTTTTAATAATATTTGGAATAGCATGAATCCTCTTTTTAACTACAATGTTATGAATTTAAATAAAAACAATTTTTTTAAGAGAGAGGAAGAGCTAATTTTATTTTTTCATCTAGTTTTTGTTTTTCCAACACTTGGTTGTGTATATAGTGCTGGGGATTAAACACAGTTCCTTAGCATGCCAGGGAAGCACTCTACCACTCACCCACAAATTTCTAATGAAACCTTAGCATCTCACAATTGAGATGTACTGTAAACATAAAGCTCACTCTAGAATTCAAAGACTGCATTCAGAAAGAAAGAATGCAAATTATTTCCAATAATTTTTATGTCAATTACAGGTTTACATGATATTTTGTATACAAAGTTAAATATAAAACCTATTCTACCTGTTTTTGTTTCTTTTTTACTAAAAAATTTTAAACTACATGTGAATTGCATTATTTGTTATACAGCACAAACAAAATGAAAATCTAGGGCATCTAAGACACTACCTGCTCTAAAATTTTATACTACTACCCAATATCATAAAGGGATAACTAAGGTAATTTTACTGAAATATAAGAACTAAATTTTATTTTGCCTGGATTTGTTTCAACTGAGTTGTCTTTACAACTATCCTTATTTCTCAAGAGCCAGTTTTAAGCACTCTTATATTCACTAGCAGGAATACTTACTTTATAGCATATAACTTCTTTGTTGTCTGAATTCATCATACTTTTCAAGCGATTGATCACTATTTAAGGAAAATACCTGCTTCCATGAGTCAAAACTTCTAAGAATGGCTGTCATGAGGCAGAGAAATCCATGAACGTTAATTTCCTTCCTCTGTGTAACCAAAAACTTCACAGCACACTCCCCCTTTCTACTTGCCACATTCCTATTTTAATTTCTCCTTCCTCTCCTGGCCCAAGACAAAAAGAAAAATAAAAAGTGGCAAAGATGAGAAATCAGTGAAAATTTAAATGTTACTTGGTTGTTTTAATCTTTACATGAGATTGGTGCTTTCTAACAGGAAACTATCCCACTAATACTGGTGTTAAAAAGTCACCAAGCAAACAGAAGCACTTGGAGTAAATTAAGTTGTAAAAATCACTTCCTGGTTTTACTACAATTGTATAGAAGCTATTTGGTCAGACTTATGTTCACCTGTAATACCTAAAAAAAAAAAAAAATAATAATAATAATAATAATAATAATAACAACTCCTCTTAATTTTCTCTTCAAGAGAATTATAACAAATACAAAAAAAGTACGTAACTTATAGACTGTGTTTCAAAACTTGTGCACTGGTCTCTATTGGTATGCATTTCCCTTTTTAAAATAAGTTATAAAATATGGTTATGCCCTAGATGAAAATACATATGTTTGACAAACTATAGCTAAAAATGGTATTTATTATAAAAAGCACTACTCCTGGCTTTTTTTATTTTAATATATACTAGGGATTGAACCCAGTGGTATCTACCACTAAGCTACATCCCCAGCCCTTTTTATTTTTTTCTTTTGAAACAGGCTCTTGCTAAACTGTTCAAGGCTTTGCTAAGTTTCCAAGGCTGGCATTAAACTTGGAATCCTTCTGCC
Source organism: Aplodontia rufa (assembly GCA_004027875.1). Taxonomy (NCBI): domain Eukaryota; kingdom Metazoa; phylum Chordata; class Mammalia; order Rodentia; family Aplodontiidae; genus Aplodontia; species Aplodontia rufa. The sequence continues at coordinate 7,994 of PVKS010006353.1, forward strand.
TCAGCCTCCTGAGTCACTGGGTGTGCCACCATGCCCAACTTAAGGTTCACTTTCATAATAAATATCTTGGTAGTCTTTGGGTGAAATGAACTACTTGGTAAGGACACAGCACTTCTTTTTGATATTGATATACCTTACTATGTTAGATTTGCATTTATTAATTGATTGTCTAATTGTGGTACCAGGAATTAAACCTGAGGGACATTCTATCACTGAGTTATATCCTAGCCCTTTTAAGACAAGGTCTCACAAAGTCGCCAAGGCTACCCTTGAACCTGCCATCCTCCTGCCTAGTTTCATGAGTCACTGGGATTATAGGCATATATATCCAGTTAGATTTGATTTTAAATTATAGTTATTTGAAATTATTTTAATTAGTGAAATTGGCATATTTTCTTATTTTTGAGTTTCTATCAGATTTCGGGCTTAAGGTTTTCAAACTTTCATAACATTCACGTATTCAATCTTAAATTTTAAAAGGTTGAGGATATACTATGCAATATTACCAACTAGTCACATGTGGCTATTTAAATTTCCATTCAGTAAAATAAAACTAAATATTTAATTCTTCACAGAATAGCCCCATTTAATTGCTCAATTGCAAATGTACTGAATAATATAGATTTCATAAGACAGAAAAGTCTCTGCCTCTTTCTCAGCTTTAAAACTCTGAAAAAGTTTTTTTTTTTCCCCATTTCTATTGTTAGTGCTATTCCACATTGCAAGGTTCCACATCATATTCTTGATTAACTAAGAAAATATAACAAATCTGGAGCTGGAGTGGTGGCTCAGCAATCACAGCACTTGCCTGACATGCCTGAGGACACAGATTCAAACCCCAGCACCACATACACAATGAACTGTCAGAGCAACAAAAGCCAAATGAAAAACTAAATAAAAAATTGATTCCTTTTCTCTCTGTCCTCTCTTCCAAATAGAAAAAAAAAAAAAAATATATATATATATATATATACCAAATCAAACCATTCTTCACTCATGAATTACCATACAAATAACCTAATTTTTTAAACAACAGCAAAGAAACAGGTACTTTAATCCACTGCCTAAAAAAAAACTATCTATGTAGAGCAAGTCATATATAACTTTTAAACTAAGAATAAAAAGCCTTTTATGCAAAAATACCCCTAAAAACAAAAATAATAGCACCTTTTCCATTAAATTTGATTTTTTTTTCATTTTGATGTTTATAGGCAAATTTGAGCTATATTTTTACTATGGAGGACAGACAACTGGAGGAAAAAAACAGCAAGCTGACGTTCTAGTGACTTCATATATTTCCCACTTTTACATGTTAAAATCTAAAAGAACTGCTTCAGAAAACAAGAATATATCTACACTTTCTTCTATTAAATTCTGATGTCTTGTCATCAATTAAGATAATTATGGAAAAAAAAACCCTGTGGAGAAAAATTCATATCCTTTGTCAAAAGTAGATAAATACCTATTTACGAATAAAGACTTTTATATATTTAGACCACCTCTGCTAGAAAGTTTGTTTTTAAACTTCAAAATGTTTCTATTTTAATTTTTTTCTGTTGTAAATGAACAGAATACCTTTAATTTCTTTATTTTTTATGTAGTCTTAAAGTTCAAAGTGAGTACCTCATACATGCTAGACAGGCGTTCTGGTACTAAGAAGCTACACAACCCCAGCCCTAGCTTTTTTTGTTTGTTTGTTTGTTTTGTTTTGTTTTTTAAGAGAGAAAGAGAATCAACTTTATTTAGCTTTTTTTATGTGGCCTTAATTGGTCTGATACTTTGTTGTACACGTGGTATGGGGGTTTGAACCTGCATCCTCATGCGTGCCAGGCAAGCACCGTAACTACTGAGCTACAGGTCCAGCCCTTTTTTTTAATCTTAATTTATTTATTTATGGACTGGAGAGTGCATCTGGGGACCCTTTACCACTGAGTCACATCCCCAACCCTTTTTATTTTTCATTTTGAGACACAGCCTTGCCAAGTTGCTTAGGGCCTTGCTGAGTTGCTAAGGCTGGCCTCAAACTTGCCATCCTGCCTCAGACTCCTGGGTAGCAGGAATTATAGGTGTGCACCACCATAACTGGCTTCAAAATATATTTTTAAATAAACAAAACTCACTGTATTTTCTAACTGATTACAAAAGGTATGTCCAGCACTTGTGGTCCCAGTTACCTGGAAGGCTGAACAGCCTTGGAGCTCAGGAGTCCAGGTCAGCATGGACAACACAGTGAGATCTAGTCTCCAAAGGAAAGAAGGGTGAGAGGGAAGGGGAAGAAAGGAAAGGAGGGAGAAAGGGTGGGAAGAAAGGAAGAAAAACAAATTTTGTTTGTTTATGAACAGTTTACATGAGGAGTCAAAATGCCAGGCAGAATGGCACACACATGTAATCCCAGCAGCTTGGGAATTTGAGGCAGGAAGATAGCAAGTTCAAAGCCTGCCTCAGCAATTTAGCAAGGCCCTAAACAACTTAGGGAGACCCTGTCTCAAAATGAAATATACAAAGTGCTGGGGAAGTAGCTCAGCAGTTAAGAACTCCAGGGTTCAATTCCTGGCTTAAAAAAAGTCAATAACCTCAAGAAAAGATTTTCCTTTTTAAATTAGAACTGCCTTAGAAAAAGATTTAGTATAGGGGCTGGAGTGGTTTCTCAGTGGTTGGAGCACTTGCCTGGCATGCACCAGAGGACCTGGCTCAGCTGTCAGAGAAACAAAGGCAGATGAAAAACTAAATAAAGGTGATTCGCACTTTCTCTCACTCTCTCCCTCTTATTTTAAAAAAAAGAAAAACATGCAATATCAATTTAAACCCACAAATAAGAGCTTCATTTGTTAGTATGAATTAAAATTGCTATTCCGAACTTTTTTTTTTAGACAAATAAATTCACCCACCATGTTTCATAACATTTGTTTGAAAGGATGCTTTAAAACATTACCTGGAGGAGGGAGAGAGTCTTTTATTTTTTATTTTGAGACAGGGTCTTACTAAGTACCTTAGTGCCTCACTAACTTGCTGAGGCTGGCCTCAAACTTATGATCCTCCTATCTCAGGCTCCGAGTCAAGGGATTACAGGTGTGTGCCATCATGCCCAGCCAGTAATTTCTTTTCTTTCTTTCTTTCTTTTTTTTTTTTAAAGAGAGGAGGACAGTGAGAGTGAGAGAGAGAGAGAGAGGGAGAGGGAAAGAGAGAGAGAGGGGGGCGGGGGGGCAGGCAGGCAGAAAGAATCAATTTTTATTGAGGTTTTTCACATGGCTTTTGTTGCTCCAATAGTTACATACATGGGTACTGGGGTTTGAACCCGTGTACTCGCGCAAGCTGGGCAAGCGCCATAACCACTGAGCCACCACTCCAGACCCCCAGTAATTTTCTTTTAATATTCTTTTCATAATTCTTCATTCTTAGAAATTCAACTATTGTTGATAAGGATTCACAGTTGACAACACTATGTCAGATGTCAAGAAATTATTTACTATTTCAAGTCATTAACTCCAACGATCTACATACTTAAATCAAAATTTCTAATTTTAATCTTTACTTCTTTTCCATTACAATAATGCACATCACATGCAATTCCATTTGTGGTTAGAGGAAGGGAAGAGGGTGGGAGGGGAGAAAATATTACTTATCAAATAATAATATGAACACTAGCCCTTTTGTGAAAATCTTAGGAGGATTTCATTTTTATTTAAATCTTCATTTACCTCCGTCTCATGTTAATCTATTTATCTCCTCAAGGAGTGGACTTGTGTCAAATCAGAATTATCCTTTCTGGTATTGCTTTCCCTCTTTTTAAATCGTGACCTATTTTATGTTGTCCGCTCGGTTAATACAAGTATGGGCTTCCTCTATGGATGCCAGGCTTAATCAGAAATGAGGTGAGCTGCTCTGGAAGGGTGTCTGTCTTGGGAAGGAAATGAAGTAGCTCACCTAGGACATAATTTATTTAATTCTTCTGCAAGAAAAATATAATGTGGCTCTTCAGTCCTCCAAGACGATCAGAGGACACAATATTATAGATTTGATGTACTCTTCCCCATTTTTGGAAGATAGTAAATAAAATGCAATCTTTCAAATACACCAGACAATGAGTACTGGGAAAAATACAACAATCTGAGATATGTTTTCTGCAGTCCCAAAAGACATTCACAAATAGCTAACATGCAACAGGAAATTATAAGTATCCCAAGAGATATAAGTCCAGGAGAGATTGCATACAGCTGCAAACAGAAGTGGAGATGGGAGAGTTCAATGGTAACTTCATGAAGGATATGCAAAGAAAGGACAGGGCAGGGACTTTTGGTAAAAGAAAATAAAGAGAAAAACTAATAAGCCTCAACGTATCTTACTTCTCTGAAGCACAGAGCATGCTGAGAAAAAAAAGAGCCTCAACATTAGCCAAAGTAAAAATAATTAATAATCAAGTTCATTAAACTTAATACACCAATAATTTTTACCTCTGAAGCTAATCATTCAGTCTAGCCATAAAATTATATACAAGGAGAATTCATAATCTGAAGTAAAATTACCTAAAATGCATTGGGAAAAAACACATACACCTCCCACACAAAGAGAGGAATTTTCTTATTGTAGGCTTCTTAATAACAGTTGAGGTATGAGGGAAATATGAAACTACAGCTTCATCAGTTTACAACAATCTTTTCAGATTGTACTACAGGGTGATTCTCTAGTATCTTGTTCTAAAACCCACAAATGAGGTGATAATGTGACCAATCAGCTGCAGCTCTCTTCCTGCAATTCAGAAGCTCTGGGTATCCACACACTTACAACTCTGCATAACTTCACACAAAAGACCGGCAATTGGCTGAGGAGTTTCTGCAATGGCAGATTCAAATTTTTCCATTTAATTTCAATTTATCCATGAACCAACATCTACTTTAGCAGACTGTATCAATGTAAAAAATTAAATTCAAATTTGAAGTTAGTAAAATATACCTGTAAAATGCAAAAAGTAAATCCATTAAAATATATATAATCTACATTTTAAATAGTCCTATGAAAACATTTCACTCCATTGAGATAATCATTTAAATATCCCCAAAAAGTTACTATTTCCTCAGAATCTCACCAATGGTAAGAACACCAATTGCAAACTTGTTATACCACACAGATTTTATTTGTATTTTCAAGGTTTCCCCATTGAGCATTTCATGCACATTGCTAACTGAAAATCAAGAACAAATGTTTTCAACATCTAGTACACATGTAGGTTGATATGACTTATGACAATAACTGTGAGATAGATACTTCAAGGATGATACTGCCAGGTGCAGTGGTGCATGCACCTAGTGCCTCAGGAGGCTGAGGCAGGAAAACTGCAATTTCAAAGCCACCTTCAGCAATTTAGCGAGGCCCATGCAATTTAGTGAGACCCTGTCTCAAAATAAAAAAAATAAAATAAAAAGGGCTGGGGATGTGGCTCAGTGGTAAAGCACTTCTGGGTTCATTCCCAACACCACACACACACACACACAAATAGAATGATGCTAATTTCTGCTATCTTTAAAGCAGAAATACTTGGAGACATACAGAAACACATGGTTCTGTAAATCAGGTAGCTGTCATTCTAGTATACACATTTCCTAAGAGATGAGGGGGAAAACTACTAGAAACACTTTAATGGCCTGGCTAATGTCTAACTCCAGTAGAAAGGAGTGTTGCACAGAAAACAATAACAATAAACTAAGCACTACAGGTGTGAAATTTCAGGAAGACTTTCATTTTCATTGAAATCTTCATCTACCTCTAGATGCTCTCTCTTCCAAGTCTGGACACCTACACAAATGATCACTAAAAGAGTAGCTCATTGAATGGCTAAACCCTTAGAGGTTTATTCAACAGCCAAAATTTAGCAAGGGTTAACCTGTAAAAATTTTAAAAACCTGAAAACCACTGACTGTTTTCTTCCTTTCAATAGGCACCTTTCTATAATTATCAACGATGGAAGATGTAGAAAAACACAAAACTTTAATGAAAGTGTAAATTAAATGGAGTTCTGGTTCAGTGGTTACGGCACTTCCCTTGCATGCACAAGAACACAGGTTCAAACCCCAGCACCATGTACAAAATGAAGTGTCAGAGCAACGAAAGCCACATGAAAAATTAAATAAAATTGATTCTCTCCCTCCTTCTCTCTCAGTGTCCCTCTCCCTTTAACAAACAAAAATGGTATCTGGACTTTAAATCCCTATGTCTGTCCATCATTGCCTTGATTTTTTTCCCCCTTCAGTATCAACCACCTTTGAAACTGAAGGTAAAGTAACTAAAACAAGAATTATTCATCATACTTTGGTAGTCAAGGAAGAAGTAAATTTGCTTCACATCAAAGTTAAAACTAAAGAAAAAATATGCTTCCTGTGAATACTAAATGGATATGAATTGTTAAACATTAGCTATAACCCAAACCTGTTCTAAGTAGCTACAAAAACGGATACTACTTTAATGTCATTTACATGAAATTAACATGTACATTTTACTGCAAAAGACAACTGGGCCTCTAACCTCTTTTTAAAGATTGAAATACAGGCTAGAGCGGTGGCTTGGTGGTTACGGCACTTGCCTGGCATGTGCAAGTACACAGGTTCAAACCCCAGCACCATGTACACAACAAAGTGTCAGAGGAATGAAAGTCACATGAAAAACTAAATAAAAATTGCTTCTCTCTTTCTCTCCCTCTAGCTGTCCCCTCTTAAAAAATAATAATAATAACAAAGGTTGAAATATTGTTTTAAAAAAATAGCCTAAGGGGGACTGGAGAGGTGGCTCAGTGGTTGCTGCACTTGCCTGGCACACGTGAGGACGTAGATTCAAACTCCAGCATCACGTACACAACGAAGTGTCAGGGCAACAGAAGCCACATGAAAAAAATTAATAAAAATTGATTCTCTCTTGAGAGAGAGAGAATCACGTCCCTGCACAAGCCAGGCAAGCGTCACAACTGCTGAGCCACCGCTCCAGCCCCTGTCCCTCTCTCTTAAAAAAAAAAGAAGAAGCCTGAGGGGCTGGAGCAGTGGCTCAGTGGTTGCAGTGCTTGCCTAGCATGCGCGGGTGCTTGGGTTTAAACCCCAGCACCATGTATGTGGTGAGGTGGCAGAGAAACTAAGGCCACATGAAAGACTAGGTAGGGTTGATTCTCTCTTTCTCTCTCTCTGTCTCTCTTTGAAGCAAAAAAAAAAAAAAAATCCAGAAAGGATACACACCAAATTCTTGACATTTACTTCTCAGAGAGCAGAAGGGAAGGAACACTGTCAAAACAATCTTTCAAACAGTGAAGTTAAAATTTATACGATTATATGATAAAATATTAACTGGACAGTACAAATATGGATTATTATATTAGTCTTCAATTTAAAATAACAAAAGAAAAATTATAATGAACAACAAAGAAATACTTTTATTTTCCTGAAGTTTACTTGGATGGACAAGGAACAGGGGATAGAAGAAAAGAGAAGGCCTAAAAGTTGAAAGGAACAATGCAAAGTGAAATCTGAATAAATAAAAAAGGGCACTCTTTTTTTTCCCAGGGCTGGGGACCAAACTCCGGGCCTTGCGTGCTAGGCAAGCGCTCTGCCACTGAGCTAAATCCCCAATCCCAAAAGGGCACTCTTGATGGCTACTGTCCCCTGTTAATCTAACAGGACTAAAGGGAGATAATGGCAATGGTAACTGGCTGACAGAGAGGAAAAGCAGAGAAGATGAGAGCACATTTGTACAAAGTAAGAAATATCACTTCCATAAAATATTAACTTACCAGTATGTACTGTAGCTACTGCAATCCATACACACTGTATGCTGAGCTTTATCTTGCTTTTCTGGCTTCTTATGATTTGTTAAGGGTATTTGTGCATCTTCATAATGTTTCTTTGCATGGCCATTCACATACCTTACAAAAACCAAATGAAAGTTTACTTTAATATAAATATTGCTTTGGAAATTAAAGTAGTTAAGAGATAATAAGCCAGGCATGGTGGCACACACTTATAATCTCAGAAGGCTGAGACAATAGGATCACAAATTGCCTTGGCAACCTAGCAAGAAAGTCCCTGTCTTAAAATAAAAGATAAGAAGGGCTGGAGATGTTGCTCAGTGGTACAGTGCCCAGAGTCTCAATCTCCAGTACCACTAAAATAAATAAATAAATAATTATAATAATAATAATAAAATTAAGTGTAAATTACATTGAAGGAAAAAAGAACTATAAGAGCATTTGTTCAGTGATTAAGTTAAATACTTAAAATGGGCACTGTTTTTGCAATTAAATTTTCCTTTTTCATTTTTTGGTTGGTGCTGGAAATCAATCCGGGGCCTCTCAAATGGTATACAAAGGCTCTACCACTGAGAAACATCCCCAACCCTTTAGGTTAACTTTTTTTTTTTTGAAAGAGATTTATTTCAGTATATAGTTTTTGTTGTTATTGTTGTTTTAAGAGAGAGGGAGGGAAAGAAAGAGGAAAAGAATCAATTTTATTTACTTTTTCATCTGGCTTTTACATCTCTGACACTTTGTATACGTGGTGCTGGGGTTCAAACCCGGGTCCTCACGCATGCCAGGCAAGCACTCCAACTGCTAAGCCACCACTCCAGCCCCTTGGACTCATAGTTTTTTGGGTTTTTTTTAGAGAGAGAGAGAGAGGGACAGTGAGAGAGAGAGAAAGAGAGAATCAATTTTATTTAGTTTTTCATGTGGCTTTCGTTGCTCTGACACTTTGTTGTGTACGTGGTGCTAGGGTATGAACCCATACCCTCACACATGCCAGGCAAGCACTGTAATCCCTGAGCCACTGCTCCAGCCCCCAGTTCATAGTTTTTGAGAGCCAAGTCTCACCTCTGGTGATGGTATTCTTTTTTTTTTTTTTTAAACCTGTCTACAGTCTATTTTTACTTACTTACTAGACTAGGGCCGGCAAGGAAAGGTATTATCCATGCAGATCAATGTCAATACCACTGATATTATCATTTACAAATTCTTATGCTTCTGCTATAGTTTTTTTCTTTTTCTACATTTTTCACAGACTGTTAAGCCCTGATGAGCAATTATCAAAGCTAAGTTCTGTAAATTAAATTACTCAACCATTTTTCACAAGGCCATAGCTCAAATATGTCAATCAAACATGGAAAAAGGATGATCCTCTACCTTTCTCATTGATATGGTAGTTTCAGATATTTTGTTTGAATGTCTGAAAAACAATCTTTACTCAGATGGAAATACATTTGGAAACAATCCAAATAAAATGTAAATCATCTCAAGCTTATAAACTGTTATTTTTCTACATGAACAAAGATTATCAAATGCTGATTATGCTCATACAAATTTTGTAACTTTCCAACTCAGACATAATAAATCATTTTATTAAAGTAGGCAAAATGAAATAAAAATTAGGATTCATGTGCACATCCAAATTCATCTGCACCTAAATACTGCATAATGCTGTCACTGATCACTACTCCAAAGACCTTTATAACACAAAACTGGCCAGTTCCTAGAAAGCAGCCAATTTGTAGAAGGCAAAGCCTACTTAAACAGTTAAAATATGTGGGTTAAATGGCACCAAAGTAAACAAGCTTAGAGAGTTCAGATGACATTTTCATCATGAAGCACATTAACTGTACCCAAAGCAACACTTTACCTTTAAAGAGAACAGGACAGTTGTGTTAAGCTGGGAGGACCAGCTTGAAACCCAATTTCTATATCCCAGGATAACTGAACACTATTAATCTCAATTCAGAATTTAATTATATTCTTTTTCAATTTTTTTCAATGTACTTTGAACAAAACTAATGGTTGGGTATACACAAGTCCCCACAAGTGGACTACAATGAATTCTAAAGTAAAATAATGGTCAAAACTATAAGTCCCAAAACTAGACTGCCTGGGTTCAAAACTAGCCTCTAGTTTTGAAAACTAGTCATATCCTGGCCATATGAGCTTATGTGAGTCATTGGCCTTTCTGTGCATTTTTTCTGATCCCCAAATGGAGGTAACAGTATAGTACTTGTGTTCCATGCGGCAGGTGATTAAATTAGTCCATATCTCAAAAATGAATGAATGAAGTATTTCATTTGCATTTTCCTTTCTATGCTTAACTACTATTTATTCAAAATTCAAACAACAGGGGCTGGAATGGTGACTCAGTGGTTGGAGCATTTGCCTGGTATGCACAAGAATCCAAGTTCAAACCCCAGTACCACATACACAACTAAGTGTCAGAGAAACATCGGAGAAACAAAGGCCAGATGAAAAAATAAATAAACTTGACTCTCTCTCTCTCTCCCTCTTAAAAAAATTGCTTATAACAGGGACACATTAAGCAAATATTTTGAGATAACACATCATTGCATAGGAGAAAAAACACTAATTTATCAAAAAGGAAACTGATATCAGATAGGCTCAATATCTAATCATATTAATTTTATGCTTTTATATTATTACTACATATCATGAAAAACAATGGTACTATTTATGATGTGTGCCTTTAGAATCAAGGAAAAATTAATACTGAACAATAACAACAAATGGCATTACCACTTCAAGTCTTTGAAAACTCATCACCTTTACATAGTACATATACAGTTATTCATCTAATTGCAATACTATAATCTCCAAATAGAGTAAATGTTTAAATGGTTCATACAAATGTCAGTGATAAAAATTAAAACTCTGATTATTGATGATATTAAGATCAACAATGTTTTGACTAATAACCAAATACATTAGACAAAAGTTAACAATTTTGAGCCAGGTACAGTGTCACATGCCTGTAATCCCAGCACGGAAGGCTGACACAGAAGGATCACAAAATTGAGGCCAGCCTTAACAACTTAGTAAGACCTGCTTCAAAATAAAATAAAAAGGGCTGGGGATATAGTTCAGTGGTAGAGCAATTGCCTAGCATGCATGAGGCCCTGGGCTCAACCCCAGCACAGACAAAAAAAAAGTTATTTTCTTTTATAAAAATTAACCAACTAGCTATGTAAAATGGACATCCAAATTCAGGCTATTGTTAATTATCTATTTACTAAATCATATTTCCCTGAAACTGAAGTCAAATTTCTAAGCTGAAGCTTATTTATAATTAGAAACCATCTACCTGCAAAGTTTAGACATTTTTCAATGTGGTTTTTCTAAAACCTACCTATAGAATTATCTGTTGCTTGCTACTAAGAACATTAATCTCTTCAATTTTGTTTTCAGTAATTTGTCAGGAATTTTTACTAGCATATTTCCTTTAAGATTTTTGGGGTATAAAACACCATGAGACAAGTGGAGGACAGAACTACATAAACTTTATTGCAGTATAATTCTCACCTCTCAAAACCTAGGAGAGGAATCTGTCTCTTCAAGTGCAGAATTTAAGTGCTTCTACTTTTCTTCTTTTTTTAAAAAAAAGTTATCTGTACAAAGTATTTTCAAGTTTCCCAAATCCTAAAGATTTTAAAACCACAACAGCCACAATTAAGATATGCAGTTAACATTTTCCAAAGGTACTGTTAAGTGTCTATGGAAAGAATACTCAGTTCCAGAACTCAACATGTGGAAAAAAACAAAAGTAAACTGAACAAAGATGCTCTCTTCATGCAATGAGGGTTTAAAGATAACAATGGGGAAATATTCCAGAGAAGTACAATACAGATTTCAGCCTGTGTGACTTAGTATAATTTCTCATCTCCTTTTTCCTAAGCTATTAACTTCTATAATAAATTCAAAGTAGATTTTCTAAACTAAATGAGCAGTAGCAATAAATGAGCTACTATGTCTAAAAGAATACAGAGGTTGGTATTTTAATTTGCATTAGAACAAAAGAGTCAATGCAGTATTTAACATCATTTTGAAGGCAAAAACTGAGAGGAAATGTTCAGGACTAAAACTGGGGTAAGATGGGGTAGGGGATAAATCCACGGAAAGCAAAATGTCTTAATGGAACAATGAAACATTGGTACATTTTAGGAATAAATAACTCCACAATAACTGTAAAGGTGGGCAAATAATAGATGAAACAAGATTGTTCATGTGTTAATAACTATTGAAGTTGAGTAAGGAGAACATAGGGTTCAGTTATACTCTACTTTGATATGTGCTTAAATTTACCCTACTACATAAAGGCTTTAATAAAAACAATGATTAGATAAGCTTTTATTTTTTTCCCCCAGTGCTGGGATGGAATCCATAGTTTTGTGCATGTTAGGCAAGCATTCTGCCTCTGAGCTACACCCCAGCCCTTTTTATTTTGAGACAGTGACTCATGAAATTGCACAGGGTAGCCTCAAACTTGTGATTCTTCAGCCTCAGCCTCAGAAGTAACTGGGATTACAAGCATGTGCCATCATGCTTGGCTCCGATAAACTTTTATTTCAAGATTTTAAACTTCCCTTATTTCAGCTGGATGAGGTGGTGCACACCTGTAGTTCCAGGTACTTGACAGGTTGAGGCAGGTGGATCTCTCGAGAGTTTGAGACCAGCCTGGGTAACTGAGCAGAACAAAGGATGGATGGATGGATGGAAAGGAGGGTGGGAAGGAAAAGAGTTCCCTTATTTCATGTTTCCAACCAAATATTACTAGTAGATTGTCTTTATAATCAAACTAATTTTTCTGAGTATCAACATGAAGGGTTTTCTCATAGATTCCTCCCCATTATGTCAAAGAACAAAGAGATTCAATTGGAGAGGAAAGAGAACTATACACTATGATTAACAAAAATACTAAACAAATCCAAGTCAATAAACTTTGACGTAAAGCTTAAAGGTAAAATCTTTTTTTTTTTTTTTTTTTAAAGAAAGAGAGGACAGAGAGAGAACATGGTGCTGGGGTTTGAACTCGCGTACTCGCGCATGCCAGGCAAGCGCCGTAACCACTGAGCCACCACTCCAGCCCCAAAGGTAAATCTTAAAAATCAAATAGGGTAGGGTAGTGAAGTAATAAGTATGCCACCTACCTTCCACAGTGGACACTTGAACAAGTCAAACAGACCCAAGGGCTTTTGTTGGACCGGCACACTAATAAAAAGAAAAATATAATATAGCAATTATATCTTGTTATTCCCCAATTTATCCCCTAATCTGTAACATACCTATAATCAAGTTATAAATTCCATGGCTGCTTAGGTGTAATGAAGTCACAATACCCTGCTTTGTAAATGCATTTATATCAAATGGCTGCATTGAAAACAGTATAAATGCATGTCCATTACAGCTGCTCCTTTTAACTATTGACTCAATTCAAAGAGCTTAACCGCAAGTTAAATACATATAGACTTTTCTTCTTTATTACTCATTTCCTTTTACTACAATCCCCAACAATTTAATAATGTCTATTTTCCCATTAGAAACACTTTTTTAAACAGTCTGTAGTCTTTTATTCACATGTCTTTGCCAAGCAGGTCACATACCACTATAAATAGCAACTCCTACAGTTTATTTTACTAAGAGGTATAACCTAAGGTTGAAAAGTAAACCTAATTTTGAAAAAGTAACTCAGTTGTATAAGATAAATGCCAAATGGCATATAATTCTTGCTCATGTTATAATCAGGAGGAATAATCAGGTATAAGTTATTATTTTAAGTCTTATAGGATAGAACAAACAACAAGTGATAAGGAAATATTTAAAATTTTGGTTAAATTTTTGTTTGCTGTTGATTCATTCAACTAAAAAAATGCTCAGTACATTATTTTCAAAAGGAGAGCGATATAAAATCACCTAGAAGCCAGGCATGGTGGTATACACCATAAATCCCAGCAACTGGGGAGGCTGAGGTAAAACAATCACAAATTTGAGACCAGCCTCAGCAACTTGGTAAAACCCTGTCATAAAATAAAAATGGATAGGGGTGTGCCTCAGTGGTAGAAGGCCTCTGTGGTTCAATCCCAGTATCTATCTCTCTATCTCTCTCTCTCACACATACACATACACACACACACACACACACACACACACACACACACACACAAACACGTGAAAAGCTTTTTCAAAACACCTCTATTCCACTGAAACAAAGATAACAACACCGGGACTGAAAATGTACAGGGAAAGGGATGCACCTTAGTTGTAGGGTGCTTGCTTAGCATATATGCGATCCTGGTTCAATCTCCAATACCATCAAAGAAAAAGTACAAAGAACACATATTTTGAGGAAAGCAATTTCTCAGATGATACCCTAATACAACTCCTTGAGAAGCACTAGTCAGCCTCCTGGAGGCGTGAGAAGGACACCAACAACACAACCACACACTCAGGGTCATACCAGCATTTAGTAGGTACTCAATAAACATTTGTTGGAAATAAAGTTTAAATATCTTACTGTAGGAAAATGAGCTCTTCCAAAACCTGGTTTCTATTTTCATCTTTCTTGCATTATCACACAGCACAAGCTTTTTTCACAGTTAAGAAACATTAACCAAAACTGGGGGCTGGAGCGGTGGCTCAGTGGTTACAGTGCTTGCCTGACACGTGCGAACATGCGATTTCAAACCCTAACACCACGTACATAATGAAGTATCTGAGGAATGAAAGTCACATGAGAAACTAAATAAAAAAAAAAAAACTTGCTTCACTCTATCTCTCACTGTCCCCTCTTTCTAAGAAAGAAAAAGAAAAAAAGAAACATTAACCAAAACTGTATTAAGGATATGGCAAATCAAAAATTGAGCACCCTTTTACTGTATCTTGAAACACTGTTTAAATAAGTTCACTCAAAGATATTGTTTGACCTGCTGGTTACTATAGTTTACAGCCCAAATTCTGTGATATTACAGGTTAATTGGAGATTTTTATTTTGTAGAGACAATTTCTATACAGCAACCTCCCCACATTATGACTCTGAATATTAACCAATTTTATCTCTAGTCTAACCATTTGATTCTGATACTTTCTTTGGTATCTTATATACACTCAGTTCCCAGATGGTCTTGGAAGCAGTTTTACATTCCTACTGGTTCCCTCATTAATGAGTCAAATCTTTCAACATGCTCACATATTCATATAAGAGGGGAGGATAAAAGATGGGACAAAGGAGAGTGAGTGATATTCTGCCCAAGGGACTCTCCCATCTGGCCAGCACAAGGCTTTAATTGATTTTGATTATGAAAGCTTTAAGGGAGAAAATCCCCTTTCCATCAAGGAAAGGCCCTCCCTTTCCTCAATGTATCCACACATTTACCTTAATTGACTGGGTTGTCCTTGCAGACATTTGAGTTTTTTAGTGAACTCTGTCCAAATCTGTTACACATGCATGTAAGCTGCATGACAGAAAGACCTAGAAGAATGTCTACCAAACTGTTAACAACAATTATTTCAGGTGAGCACATGAGAAATCTATTATGAGGGGAGACCACTGGCTTTGTATTTCCACATCTCTGTGGTACTAGCTTGCATGACAAGAATTCGATGTTTTTATAGTTTGAAAAAAGTCCAAAAAAAGTATTTCTTAAAATAAAAAGTATATTAAAATGCCGGTGCCATGGTGCATGCCCATAATCCTGGCAACTCTGGAGGCTACAGGAGGACTACAAGTTCAAGACAAGCCTCAGAAACTTAAAATGAACAAATAAATAAATGGCTGGGGATGCTGGTTCAGTGGTTAAGCACCCTGGGTTCAATCCTCTGTACCAAAAAAAAAAAAAGTACATTAGAACACAACTTACTTGAACAGGACATGTTTGCCGTATAATTTGAAGGAATGGAAAAACTATGAATATTATATTTTTTTTGTCTCCAGCAAGTCTTTTTTTTTTTCCCTTAGTAAATTTTAGGAAACATTGTAACTCAATCTGAAAAAAAAAAAAACTCTTTAAGTTTGCATGTTGGAATGGGGGTACTGGGAGTTGAACCTAGAGGTGCTTGTACACTGAGGCTGCATACCAGTACTTTTTCATTTTTGAGACAGAGTCTTGGGCTGACCTCAAACTTTCAATCTTTTGGCTTCAGCCTTCCAAGCAGCTGGGATTATAGGCATGTGCCACCAAACCCAAAGTTTCATATTATTCTGAAGTTAATAATTACATGACAATAGTATATTTAAACCCAAGTTAAGTATTCAGAATTTTTTTTAATTATGCAGGTTTTTTACTTTTCTTTGATGCATTTCCTACTGCATTCCTTTTCCACCTTCATAGTTGCAAACATACAGAATATAATTTTGTGATCTTATTTTCCCTCTATTGGTACATGAATATCTTTCCTCATGTTATTGCTTTTTAAACAGGGTATTATATTTCTAGTCTTAAAATTTCTCAATTATCTCATGCATTATTAATTTTTAAACTTCTGAATTTCAAATTTTAAAAATCATATACCAAGTCTCAAGGGAAGAAGAATGCAAATAACCACATAATGGTAAGGGCTTTATTTTGAGATGATAAAAATGTTTTGAAGCTAGACAGAGATGGCATTTATAATTACAACTGTAGATGTACTAAATGCTACTGAATTTGTTCCCTTTAAGATGGTTACTTTTCTGCTGCTATACACACCCCCTAATGTGGATGGGCTGAGGCTATATTCACCCTCTAATGTGGATTGGCTGGTTCTTTATTCATCCTCTAACATAGATTGACTAGTGCTATGTGTACGACCATACAATTTTCAGCACACCTCTACATTTTTGCTATCCTTTTTGACTAAATCTTCGTTAAAGTGAACTACCTCTGGTCACAAAGTAGCAAAATCTGGAAACAGACCCAGGCAGCCTAATTCCAAGAGATCTTAGCCATTGAAATATTGTCTCCTAAAACAAATAAATTGTAAACTTGTACAAAAAAAAATGATTACTTTTACATGTGAATTTGCACTTCAATAAAGTAGACTGATATCTACAGATATACTTAGGAAAAGGATGAACAGAAAAAATAAAAGGAAATAAGGTACTGACCTCCAAAGAAAAAGGAAACAAGTGACTGTGTCCTTTTTTAAAAAAAATTTTTAAAGAGAGGGACAGAGAGAGAGAAAGAGAAAATCAATTTTATTTAGTTTTTCATGTGTCTTCGTTACCCCAACACTTAGTTGTGTAAGTGGGGCTGGGTTTGAACCCGCATCCTCATGCATTCCAGGCAAGCGCTGCAACTACTATGCCACCACTCCAGCCCCATGACTGTGCCTTTTTAATAAATCTAAAAACAACAGTCCACTTCCTGAGTCAAGAAATCGGATGTCTTCTATCATTTATAAGTTGATGTGTGATAAGATAGTTGGTCTTGACTATTTAAGTGACAGTACTCCCTGACAGCATAATACACTCACAAAAAAAAAAAAAAATGAAGACTAGAAGACTATAGAAAATAGGGCATAATAGGGGATTCAGAGTCCAATAAATGGCACTGCTTTGAGAAATATTCACTGTTTATACACCTTACCCCAATTTAAAAACTGTTAGTGCACCCAAGACAATTATAAAATAAAATAAAGAATACTCACTTTAAATTAAACTAATTCTCCATTATTAAGAATGAAACAGGTGAATGGAGATGTAGCTCAGTGGCAGAGTGCCTGCCTAGCATACTTGAGGCTCTGAATTCAATCTTCATAACCAGAGAAAATAAAGGATAAAACAGGTCATAACATCAATGACAGCGGCTAGTGCGGTGGCTCAGGGGTTACAGCACTTGCCTGGCATGCATGAGTACACAGGTTCAAACCCTAGCATCACACACACAACAAAGTGTCTGAGCAACAAAAGCCACATGAAGAACTAAAATAAGTTGATTCTGTCTTTTACTCTCTCTTTCACTGTCCCTCTCTCTTAAAAAAAATGAATGACAAAATGATACAGATCATCTTAAAATCATTTATTTTAATCACCTTAAGGAAAATGTCTTATTATAAAAAGGAGTTCCAATTAATAGGTAAGTTTCAAAAGTTTATCTGCAGGATGAACACATTTTCCATGGACACAGAATTAAAGGTTTCTAGGCTCTTCTATTAAACTACGTGAAACTTAATATAACTGAAAATACTCATACACGCACACACATGCATATACATGCTTACACACAATAAAAACCACACCTAATAAAAATATTTTAAGCTCTGAGTACAGTATCTGTTCAGCAAAACATAAAATACTAAAACAAAGCGTTTTTTAAAATATTTTTAATCTTAAATGCTGGTACCTGAAAGATCAAAGGTGAGAAGGATGGAAACACTTGAAAGTTCATAAAGTTAAATCTGTGAATTTACAAGAGCTCTTTAATACACCTAAGATACCTCAAGGTGATGTTAAAGAAAAGGAACCATGCAATATATTTTGCCAACAGTTATATTTGGCCATAGCAAGGTCATTTGGCATTTTATAAGTAGAGATTCATCTTTCATTCAGATTATAAAATTTCTCAAACCAAGGCAACCTCTCCTCCAACAAAGCTTTCCCATTTCCTTGGATTCTCCTAGCCCTAATTTCAGTCTGATCTCTCAGCCTCTAGCACTGGGAGGCTTCCTTTTACTCCCCTCCTTTTCAGAAATGGCCTCAGAATCTTTCTCCGTCCCTTTTCCCATCTCAGCCTCAAGTTCTTCAATGTGGCAGGAGAGGCCCTGTGTCTGGAAGGAAATGGAGAACACCTTGATCCTCTCCAGAGCTTGGACAATTCTCCAGAAGGCAGAAGCTATAACATAAGTGGGAAGGAGAAGAGGATACAAATGCCTCACCTCTAAAACATGCCTCAGACTCATGTCTTCCTAAAAACCAAAGCTTTAACTTTCCTGGAAACCAGGGGCTCAGAGATAGAGAGAAATTATTTAAGTGATATATCAATCAAAAGTGGTTTTATCCACTACTATTCATGTCTGAGAGAGAAAGAGTAGAAAACTGGAAATTCTGTGCTTTAGGGGACCTATTTACACATCAATGTTTTCAGGTTGTGTTTAAGGGATAAAAATGACACCCACACTGAATATTATATAATATTCTTTCTACATAACCACTAATTTTCAATATCCTCTTAGTATTCACTACATAGAACCTAATAATAGAGGATTATTTAACATTCAAAAACCATCAATAATTCTGGAATTCTAATTTTTTTGACAATTACTGTTTATAACACAACTTCCATCACTGTCTTTACATACAAAAAAGTACAAGCATACAGCACTAATAGGTAAGGTAAGTAATTGATAATACATACATTATTCAGCAGTTGCTTCAACTAGGAGAAACAGCTCTTTATCTTCTCAAGAATATAAAAAAAAAAGTGAGGATCACATGAGCTGGATTCTAGTCCTAGCTCTATCATTAAAGTGAGAATGTCACTAATCTTCTGAGTCTGTCTTTATTGTAAAATGAAGGGTAGGTATTGATGACCTTATCCTTTGTAATTATAAAACTATTCAAAGAACAAAAAACTGGCAAAAATTAAATGAAACAGTCATTTTGTCTTCCCTTATAAATAAAATTCTTCCAACTCTACTTTCCACCTAATTTTCTTAAATCCTTACAATTAACTGTTAGTGTAGTATGATTTTCTAAACCCAGGATTTTCAGGTTTTCCCCCTGCCTCCCACCATCCCTGAAGCAAACGCATTCCCACTGCACTACTCATCAGTAGTAGCATACACACAGAAGGGTGGGAAGCATATGTAATCACTGTTCAAAACTGTTACAAACATGCTGACATAAGGAGAAACCTCAATCCCCAACCTCACAAACAATTTTTATATAGTGCAACACTTTCAAAATATTAGAAACCCATAAGAAAATATCAATATATTTCTTTTAAAACAAGTTCATTAGTATTTCATTAATATTTATAAAGTGCATATTGTATACCAGAACCTATCACAACCACTTTATGAATATTATTTCATTTAGCCCTCTATAATCCAAAGAGGTATGAACTACTATTTGGCCTATCTTACAGATCAGGAAACTGAGGTACAGAAAAGTTATACAACTTGCTAAGTTAGTATGCAACAATGCTAGCACTCAAGCTTATACCATGCTTGAAAGCATGGACTGTGGCAAAGCAGTAAGTCCAGAAGACTGCCATTTATGTTTGGTTTGTTCTTCATTTTGTTTTATTTAGTTTTAGACAAAGGGTCTCATTGTGTTGCCCAGGCTAGCCTTGAACTCCTTAAGTTCAAGGGATATTCCTGCCTCAGCCTCCTGAGTAACTAGCACAACAGGTGTACACCATAGCATAGACTGCACCCAGCTTCATTTTTGTTTTAAAAAGACACACTATGTGTTTCTGTGTCTGCAAAGATATCATGTCTCTATATAAATTTTTTAAAGTCTGAAATAATATATAGTAACTATTAACAGTTATGCAAAAGAAATGGTATGTTGAATAGAACCACAAGGACCTGCTTTCATTTTCAACAGTACTATCTGAAGTTTTTCAAAAAGTATTAATTCTTTCACAATAAAAATTTAAAAAGCTTTAAAATTTAAAGATATGGTATAAATTTTTCCTAACGAAATGGACTTCTAAATTTTCAAGAATGAGTGGTATATTAAACCAAAAATCCAACAGCATAACTCTGCATTTGTAAAGTTTTAGGGGCTGGAGTGGTGGCTCAGTAGTAGAGCACTTGCTTGGAATGCGTGAGGACCTGGGTTCAAGGCCCAGCACCATATACATATACAACTAAGTGTTGGAAGAAACAAAAACTGGAGAAAAATGAATTTAAAAATTGATTCTTTCTCTCTTTTTCTTTTTTTAATTTTGTGGCTTTTAATAAAACATGCACACATAAATTTCACTTGAGTTTCAATAGCAAAAGCATTATTTATCTTGAAATTTGAGGACAGAGTAAGTAAGTAACATCATAAAAATTTTAACAAATATTCCAGTACACAGGTAGAACTGTATTTCAAACTGACCCAACTTATCCCCCAAATGATACATTTTTATATTTAGGGGCAAGGCATGAATCTTTCATATGCCATAAAGGCTCTTAGAACTGCAAACTCAGAAGGCTATGCTATGCTAAATATTCTGAGGTATCTTTGAGTCCCTGAAATTTCTGGGGGAAGGAATTGGTATAGTGACAAAAAGAGAGCAGGAAATGAGCCATAACATAGCCTAGAAAAGAAATCGAGCTATACTAAGCAACTGCCAAAGGTGCTAAGGAAGCCTGCATGCAGCCAAAATCACTGCCTGATGTTCCCCACCCCTACCATGCTGTTCATTATGGGAATGGGATCTGGGTTCCCAGGGAACACGCAACAGGAAAATTCTCATAAAAAGCAATAGCGGATACACAGGACCAAAGATGTGGGCCAAGGAACAGCCTGGTAGCTAAGCAGAGGTCCAAATACTAGAAGAGACGACCAAGCACAAGGCACCAAATCCCAAACGTTTAGAAATATCAGATTGAGACTCAAGGTCAAGATCATGGAACCAAGAGTTTAGGGCCAAGGCACGGAGACAATTATAAAGCAAAGCTTGTCTCAGTTGCCTTTCCATTTCCTCCCATGGAAACCTTTTCCACTTTGTTCCTTCTGGCAGCTCTCTTACCTCCATTCCTTTCTTATTCTAGGCTAGCAATCCCTGTATTATTAGATAAGCAAATTAATTGTTGGTAAAATCACAGTTAAAGCTTTTGTCACAACAGTTTCCCCCTTACTGTTTTAAGTGTCTTGTTATAGATTAAATATAGCCACAAATTCTTTCACACTCTACTCTTCCCATGGAAAGTTAAGTTCTATGTCCTCATTCCCTGAATGTCAGCAGGCTCTCTGTGACTGCCCTGGGCAAATGAAATATGGCAGAAGCGATTCTATGCCAATGTGCAAGTCCAGGTCTTATGAAAGTCACAGCTTCATCTTGCTATTGCTTTGAATGCTTGCTCTAGGGAAAGTCAGTCACCACATAAGAAATCTGATTATTCTGACACCAACATATTATCAGAAGTCCAAACAATGTATGGACAATATGACATCAGAGAGGGACAGTGAAACCCTTAACTCACACACAGAGATATGTTGAATTAGGAAGCTACATTGCTTTGAAGATGTTCCAGCCCCAGAAACTTTACCTGATAAAATCCCAGTCAAGTTCTTTTACAAAATTATAAGCAAAACAATATGATTTAGGATATAGGATAGTTTGTTACACAGGAATAGACAACCACCTGTGGGAATTGGGGGGTGGGCTACTGGTGATAAAACTTCCTCCACACCTGCCAAACAACTCACTGGAATGGTTGACGATATTACTTAGTAAAAGTGAGGATGGGAACTTCAGAAGGGCCTACCAAACAGGAATCAAAACTATCCAAAAATAAGACTATCTCTCCTACAATAAAGGTAGTGAGAGATAAACACAGTAGTCTAGCCTGAACTAAATTGCCATCATCCTTTGGATTGGATATTTCTGTATCATATCAATATTTTAGTAACTTAAATCCAGATGTCCTTGTAGCTACCATAAGGCAACCTAATTCATATTTGTCTGTTTGTTTTAAGAAAAGGAAAACAATTTATTTTGGCTCCTGGTTTCAGAGGTTCAGTTTGCAGTCGGTCAACTTCATAGCTATAGGCTCAAGGTGAGGTAGAAGAGCGAGGTGAAGGAAAACACTCAAGTCATGACAGCCAAGAAGCAGAGAAAACTCTGCTCACCAAGTACAAAATATAAACTCCAAAGTCATACCACCAGTGACTAACTTCCTCCAGCCACAACCTGCCTACAGTAACCACTTCGTTAACCCATCAGGGGATTAATCCACTGATTAGGAAGATGACCTAATTCTTATTTTTTTTTCTGGTCAACGTGTTTACTAAAAAGTCGAAGCCAGGATTCAAAGTCAAGTTTTCACTGTGCTGCACTGCCCCCAAGGACAGAGTAGCATCATACCAGCTTAGAAAGAAAGATGACAACCTTCTCACAAGCCACTGCGGGAACTGAACTGTAGCTGACATTTCTTCCTCCCCTCTGTCCTGTGCCGCCAACACTCTTAATCCGCAGGTTCACAGAAACCCACACTCAGCAGCGGGGAAGGAAAGTGCATTTTGAAAGTAACACCACGGAGTCAGAGTGGGAAACAAGACAGAGGGAGTGTGCTCCTCAGCTGGGGCTCTGCCCACAGACCCTCCTCCTGCTCATTGTCTAAACAGGAAATGTCCAAGAATTGGAATACCCAGGTGTTAAGGAACTCCCCAACTCTCTCAGTAACATCCATCTTCCAATCCCACCTATCCTGGTGTCCTAATGAGCTTACTTGGAACTGAAGAAATTCCACCCTGGTGTACACCCATGTCGATTGCCCATCTCCCTTTGAGCTTAAAAAAACAAAACAAAACAAAAAAAAAAAACCAACCCAACCATGGTGGCACACGCCTGCAATCCCAGCAAACGCAGCTCAGGAGGTTGAGGCAGGAGGATCCAATGTTCAAAGCCAGCCTCAGCAATTTAACGAGACCTTGTCTCAAAATAAAAAGAAAAGAAAAGAAATAGAAAAAAGGGCTAGGGATGTGGCTCAGTGGCTAAGCGCCCCTGGGTTCAATCCCCAACGACCTAATTCTTGAGAATGAGCATCACTCCTAATATTGCTTTACACTGTAAAAATAGTAACAAATAGATTCAAAACCTTCAAAAATTCAAAAGCACTATTCCCATACAAATCACAAATTCTGGGTTAAGATCCTTAAAAAAGTACCACAGGCATTTGCAGGAATTCCTTTCCTCTTCATTTAAAAGCTACAAAAGGGGACTGGAGTGGTGGCTCAGCGGTTTCGGCGCTTGCCTGGTAAGCACAAGGACCCAGGTTTCAAACCCCAGCACCATGTACCCTACTAAGTGTTGGAGCAACGAAGGCCATGTGAAAAACTAATAAAGTTGTTTCTCTCCTTCTGTCTCTCTCACTGTCCGTCTCTCTTTAAAAAAAAATAAAAATAAAATAAAATAAAAGCTACAAAAGCTATCCTTCCTTCCTTTTGTTTTTCTGGGTTACGTTATTTAATAAACATTCTGAGAAACCTCAGGTTTTACTGAAAGTTGAACTAAAAAGTTCTCTAAATAATTATGAGGACTACCTACTCCTCTCCATTTCTAATTCTATCTTTACCCTAAGAGTTCTGACTTACTCCTCAGTCAAGCTGACAGTTCCCTTCACAAGCCTGATCCAGGCCTTTGTAACTGAAATCAAGAGCCCCCCCGCATCTAATCAGAATCCCAAGATATCTTAGGAAGTACTCACAACTTTCTCTTAAAAGTTTATAGCAGAGTTGGAACAGTGGCTCTGCAGTTACAGCACTTGCCTGGCATGCTCAAGGACACGGGATGGAACCCCAGCACCACATACACAACAGTGTCAGAGAAAAGTGAATGACACATGAAAAACTAAACTAAATAAAATGGATTCTCCTCTTCTCTCTCTCTCTCTCTGTTCATCTCTCTCTTTAAAATGTTAAAAGAAAAATTACTAAAAAAAAAAAAAGTTTCTAGCAAATCACCCCCTAGCTGGCCAGGCAAGGTGAAAGGGACACAGGACACAATGACAAAACTCTACTCATATTATTTTGGTTGCAAAGGTCTTTACCTCCTGCCCTTAACTCCCAACCCTGACAAAAGAATCCCTTCCTTTTTTTCCACACAAAAAAGTACCAAATAGATGGATCACCTTCATAGGAATGCAACTACTTTTCTGTAGACTCAAAATAAATATTAGCAGTCATGTGATGTAGTGAATCAAGCATGAACTTCAGAACCAATACAGCCCACCATTCTTTCATTCTAGGACCTTACCCTAACAGTTGGTTCCACAGCTATTTCTTCACTATAAAATGTGATAATACCACTTCTCATATGGCTATCGTAAGAATTTCAGGAGACAAACTTGCAAAGTATTCAGCATGGAGTCTAAGAAATAGAAAAGCAACCCAACGAGCTGGGCACAGTGGTGCACCTGTAATCTCAGCAACTCAGATGGCTGAGGCAGGAAAATTCCAAGTTTGAGGACAATATAAGCAATTTAGTGAAAACCTCAGCAACTTAAGACTCTGCCTCAAAATTAAATTAAAAAAAAAAGGATAAGGGATGTTGCTCAGTGATAAAGCACCCCTGGGTTCAATCCCCAGTATAAAAAATAAATAAATGAAAAGAACCCAGTAGGGCTGGAGCGGTGGCTCAGCAGTTATAGAGCTTGCCTAGCATACACGAGTATGCGAGTTCAAACCCCAGCACCATGTACGCGATGAAGTCTTGAAGCAACGAAAGCCACATGAAAAACTAAAAATTGTTTCTTTCTCTCTCTCTCACTGTTCCTCTCTCTCAAAAAAAAAACAAAGAATCCAGTGAATGTCAGTTCCTTTTTCCTAAAACATACATTAAAAAGAATAAGATGACTGTCAGGAGTTAATGCTACTTGCTATTATTATACACACTGCAGTTAACATATGTCCACAATACACAGTTTTGAGATCTTCCCCCATCCAGGGAATCACCTAATGGCAGGATAAGATCATCTTCTAATTAAATAGCTCTTAAACAAATTCATTTACATATGATTTGACTTTGTTAATAAAAACAGATTGAATTACCTCTCAAAAAAAAAAAAAAAAACAGGGGCTGGAGCGGTGGCTCAGCGGTTTCGGCACTTGCCTGGCAAGCACGAGGACCCGGGTTCAAACCCCAGCACCATGTACACAACTGAGCATTAGAGCAACTAAGGCCATGTGAAAAATTAAATAAAGTTGTTTCTCTCTTTCTCTGTCTCTGTCACTGTCCCTCTCTCTTTAAAAAAAATCATTTTAAAAAAAAAGTATGTCCACAAATACCACAATTAATAGTTTTCTTTAGCTTACACTCTAAAAAAATTTCAATTGACAATTTTTTCACAGAAAATTCCAAATACCTAGATCATATTAAAGCCAACAAAAATCCCTCAGAAATTCCTCCTATACCTGACCTAAAATGAAATTATATTCAAAACATCAAATAAGGGCTGGAGCGGTGGCTCAGCGGTTACGGTGCTTGCCTGGCATGCGCAAGTACGCGAGTTCAAACCCCAGTACCACCGTACACAACGAAGAGTGGGAACAACGAAAGCCATGTGAAAAACTAAATAAAAATTGTTAAAAAAAATCAAATGAATGAAACAAAATACTCAATTTTAATAAACATTTCAAAATTTATGTAACTATTATAACTACCTTGGTGTCAAGCCATTAAATTTATATATCTAATGTAAAATTAAGTACCTCTGGAAACAAAATGCATTTTAAAAGCACATTTTAAGAGATAATGCAAGGAGGTTTAGACAACTTAATAAGATACTACTCAGACAAAACATTTAAGCATAGACACAATTCAAGCATAAAAATTACTAAAATACATCAAACTCAGAAGTATTTGGAACAGATATTAAATCCTGGCTTGCCAATCTAAGCAATCAAAATATACCATGACTATCTAGTTTATTTGGTGTATTATCATCAGAGGAACAAATGAAAATGTCAAAATTCAGACTAAGAATTGTGAGCCACTAGAGCGGTGGCTCAGCAGTTATGGTGCTTGGCTGGCATGCATGAGTAGTATGCGGGTTCAAACCCCAGCACCACGTACACAACGAGTGTTGGAGCAACAGAGGCCACATGAAAATCAAAATGAAAACTGATTCTCTGTCTCTCTCTCACTGTCCCTCTCTCTTTAAAAAAAGAAAGATGTTAAGTTCTTAATACAAACTATTCTATATTCCAATACCAAAAACAATGAGGTTATAGGCCAAACATTTAATTTCTTTTACTCTATCACAGAAGTAAATATGAATGATTTCAAATTACTCCAAATTTAAGATATGGTTATTGGTTTATTTTTACTGACCGTAGGTTTCAACTTCTACCCTAAATAACAATTCTTTATCCACCTTATTATCTGGTTCTCGTTTTAAGGAGCAACATCCTTAGAGCAGTTCAGAAGTTAATTTTGAGACTGGACTCTAACCTACCTTCCCAAACTTTTCTACATCAGGCATACACAAAAAATGGTAACATCTGTATGGTATATACATATAAACTGAAGAGGCTTCTCAAGGCCAGAAGTGATCAGCTCAACCACCTTCCCATTAAGGGGGTCATTTACCTCAGTTTATATGTAATCCATCTGTGGCCCCTCTGGTGGGAAATTACGCTAGCCAGTCTTTTACATGGTTATCCAGCAATGCAGCAGGAAGAGGTCTGACTTCTATTACAGTGCCCATTTGTTGGAACAAAAGATTAAAGGTTATCAATCACCTGAGAGGACTAGCACATTATCTGGGAATCTAAGATGTCATTCCTCTGAGGACCTGTGGTTCATAATCATTAATCCTGAGACCTTAGCAAAAAAAAGTGAATGCTGAAATCCTTATTTCTATCCTATACAGCACTGTCGTGTCCTACTGCCACTCTACAACCCTAAGAATGAGCCAGTCAACAGTTCACAAAAAGAAACCTATGTAAATTAAATTAAAAGTGAGAAGTTCCAGAAACAGCTAGGTCTGAGCACTTAGGTGGTAAAATAGCACTGATAAGTATGTATAAGGAATTCAACTGCTTAAAATGAACCTTGACCCAAAGCATATGACTAGTTATTACTTGGCTAAAAATGTTCCCAAGGCCAATTCCATTTTCTGATTTTCAAGGTTTGCCAGATAGAAAAATAATTACAATAAAATATTTCACTTCAATAGCCTTGAATACATTGTAAGGCCACAGTAAATGGGAAGATAGGAGCAATGAGACAAAGAGCTTGAAATATTATTTTGAAATCATTTACATATTACTGCTTGCACAATTAAAAAGCTAAATTTTTATTCACCCTCAAAGATATCTAATAATAATTAAAAAGATACCTAATAATACTAAAACATCTGTATGAGACTATTAATTTGCAGCATTATTTTTTTTTTAAGAGAGAGAGGAACAGTGAAAGAGAGAGAGAAAATTTTGTTTAGTTTTTCATGTGGCTTTTGTTGCTCCAACACTGTGTTGTGTATTTGGTGCTGGAGTTCAAACCTGCACCCTCCTCCTGGCATGCCAGGCAAGTGCTATAACCCCTGAGCAACCGCTCCAGGCCCTTTCTGCATTATTTTAGCCTACAAAATACTGAACAACCTAATGTCCACATGTCGGAGACTGGTTGAATTCACTGTGATACATACATGAATGAAGTAATAGGATGAGCAAAATTTCTACAAACATGGAATGATATCCAGGATACACTGTTGAAAAAAAGCAAAATCCAAGAGTTTACATAGAGATTACTATCTTTTGCAAAAAGAAATTTAAAAATACATATCTGCTTAATTTTGTAAAATGAAATAT
Source organism: Aplodontia rufa (assembly GCA_004027875.1). Taxonomy (NCBI): domain Eukaryota; kingdom Metazoa; phylum Chordata; class Mammalia; order Rodentia; family Aplodontiidae; genus Aplodontia; species Aplodontia rufa. The sequence continues at coordinate 36,238 of PVKS010006353.1, forward strand.
AGGGAGGATAAATCAGAAAATAAAATGGTTGTCTACAAGGATGGGTGAAAATGAGTGGAAAGGACTAGGTAGTGACCTGTCTTGGCGTAACCTTTTATTTGGGTTTACTTTTTGGAACCATGTTAATGTTTTATATCCTCAAAATGAAAATAAAAGCAGCAAGGATAAGGTGAAAAGAATCTAAAATGGAAATCAAACACAAATAAATGAACCTAACTATATCTCAGATAAAGAAGTGTATTAAGGGGCTGGAGCGGTGGCTCTGTGGTTACGGCGCTTGCCCGGCATTCGCAAGTGCACGGGTTCAAACCCCAGTACCCATGTACACAACTAAGTGTCAGAGCAACTAGGGCCATGTGAAAAACTCTATGAAAATTGATTCTGTCTGTCTGTCTCTCTCTCTCACTGTCCTTCTCTCTTTAAGGAAAAAAAAAAAAGAAGTGTATTAAAAGGGAGAAGAAAACCAATCCAAATAACATAACACTTTACATATTCATAGTATACAGACAAAAGCAACTATAAACAAATACTGAACTCCAGTTTTAAGGACCTTTCTTTGTAACTGTATAGATAGCAATTATGGAACTATTTTCTCTGATTATAAAATTGAACAAACAAATGCATATGCTGCAGATAATGGGAGCCAAATCTTCACTGTTGGAGAAGTGTTATAAATACAGAAGAGCACAGTGGCCACCTCTGGTATTGAATTTCCATTTAATATCATTTATTTTAGGTATCAATATTAATACATGGCTAGACACACAGAGATGTAAATATAGACATGTCTACTTACTTAGATTTCTCAACCCATGTTTGCTCAGAGATCTTAATTCATACATACTATTCTCAGCTAAAAAGAATCAGGGCTACTTGGGAGAAATTCCAAGGCCAGGACAGGCTGAGTACAAGATGAGTCTTCTTAGCTATGCCAGAGAGTAAGGAAGGGTTCTAAGAATGATGGGGCCAGGTCAGAGTTGTAGATCAAGAGAGTTCCCACAGGTAAAATCTAAGAAAATTTGAGCCTCAACTGAATAATAATAGGGGCTGGAGTGGTGTCTCAGTGGTTGGAATACTTGCCTGGCATATGTGAGGACCCAGGTTCGAACCCCAGCACTACATACACAGTTAAATGTTGGAGAAGCAAAGGCCAGGTGAAAAAATAAATAAAATTGATTCTCTCTTCCTCTCTCCCTCCCTCTTAAAAAAAAAAATAATGATAATAGAATATCATAGAATAAAAATCTATGAGTCCCTACTAAGATGAGTAAACAAGTAAATAAACAGGTGGGGGGGGGGAGCAACCCGTACAGAATATCACAACTAACATGTATGAAAGAAATATGAATTAGAAAATCAACAACTTTATTCTATTGTAGCAATAATAACTCATTCAATCAAAACCATTAAAGGATGCTGAACTATTGGGTGAAAGTTCAGAAAGAACAAGATATACATACAGAATCTCAAAAGTGTCTAAAGTATCTCCTACAAATTCCTTTTAAAAACAAAGAGGGAAACACTTTACATTGAATTAGCCTAGAAAATATCATCTCAATAAAGTAATCAAAGTTAACTTCACCAAAACCAAGCAAACCAACATCATCACCTTTTGATATATGATGCCCTGAGCAGGCACATTAACTTCTGTGATATTCCTACCAAAAAAAAAATGCATAATCAGAATCTAATCATGAAGAAAACCCAGAAAAATTCAAAGTGAGGGACATTCTGACATTTTATAAACTATCTGACCCAGCTTTTCCAAAAATGCCAAGACATGAAAGACAAAGGAAGGCTAAAGAACTATTTCAAATGAATGATAAAGGAACACTGTGTCTTCAAATTCACTGGATTGGGGTGGGGGAGGGTATAAACAGAAGGTCCATATATAAATGATAAAGGAAATGCAGAAAAATCTTAACTAGCAAATCTAGATAAAAAGGATATGGAAGTTTTTTGAACTATTCTTAGCAATGTTTCTTTAAATGTGAAATTATATCAAAATCAAGTGTTTTTAAACTCTGAGATTAAAAATACTGTGTTCTTTACTTTCAAGAATATACTTTACAAAAAAACTAAGACACAGGGGAAGAGGTCAGGTTATCAATGTACAGTTAAAGAATATTACAAACCTTGCACTAACTTCCCTTCATTTACGGATGATTAACTAGTCCAGAAAAAAGATTACAACATAATAACTTCAGTAGTCCAAGTGACCTTACAATTGTTTCTTTTACAAGCTTACATATTCAAAGTTTAGTTTGTGATTCAGGCTTACCAAAGTCAAACCTCTTTGAGCTTACCTATTCTCTCATTGTTGACTTTGATAATATAAACAACATTGCATTTTGTCCTGATCATCATCAGAGAAGGTAGATATAATAATTTGTTCAAATAGATTAGTGCAAAATTTTGGTTTTAGTGATTTAACTGAGTAGCCAATAAGATTCATTTCTTTCTTTCTTTTGTTCTTTCTTTTTTAATGAGAGAGAGACAGTGTGAGTGTGCGAGAGAGAGAGAGACATAGTCAGTTTTACTTAGTTTTTCATGTGGCTTTCATTGCTGTGATACTTTGTTGTGTACGTGGTGCTGGGGTTTGAACCTGCATCCCTGCACATGCGAGGCAAGCAGCGAAATCCAGCCCCAATAAGATCCATTTCTTATAGGGAAAACTGAATTTAAAATGATATTCATTTTTCATATACATGAAACATGGTAGAATAACTTCTCATTTATCTCCTAAAATCCCACTAAAATAATAGTAAAAGGATAACAGACACAAACTCACAGAAAACATGTAAAGCCACCAAAGCAGACAAAAAATTTCAAAAGGTTTTTGTAGACAGGAAGAAATTGGAGGAGCAATAGCAATCTTAGCAGTGCAAAGCAAGTTGCAGCTCAGGTGCCAGCAGAGAAAGATGAGATGGGAGGAAGCAACAAACAATAAGGGAAAGGATGGCATTGAAAACAAGGAGTCCAAGAGTTGTCAGAACAACTGAGTCAGGGCAAAACTTGGCACTTCAAGGTCAAAACATCATAGCCAACCGGACAGCCCTGAGAGAAGACAGGAAAACTGAATAGCGCTAGAAAAAAATTCTCCACACAGACATCTCTAAGTGTCTTTGGGCAATGAAGATGACTTTCTCCCCACCTCACAAGGAAGCCCACTATAGATAAGCTCCAACTATCTGTAGACCTATGTATTGCTATACTCTTACATGAAAAAGAAAAAGACAAACATATTTCTAAATAAAACCTCCAAACTGAAGAGAATCATTTTAAAAACAAAAAGAAAAGAGAAAACAAGAAATGGAAACAATATAAGGAGCACAGAAAAATTTCAAATTCTAAACCCTGGAGAAGATACAACGAAACAGCAGTAACAGGATGTATGTTAAAAGACTAGACAGAAAAAGATAAAGAGCTCTTGAAAATTAAAAATACTATGACCAAAATTCAATAGAAGAGGTAGAAGAAAAAAAATCTAGTACCAAAAAATCACAGAAACAGAAAGATAAGAAAATAGAGGATCCATTCAGGACACCCTGCATTCAATTAATAGGAATTCCAGAAAGAAAAAAGAATAAATTAGGGAAGGTAAGTATGGGAGGTGCATGCTATCAAATATATAATACAAAACACCAAAAAACGAAAGAACAATACCTGATAGCTCTAAGAGAAACTGTTTTCCAATGTTCTATATTCAGCCAAGCAATCAAGGATAAAGGTAGAATAAAAATGTTAGACTTGCGAGGGGTCAAAAATTTACTTCCGTAGAAATGGACCTAGATGTTATACTGCAGCAAAGCAATGTAATAAACTGAGAAAGACATGCTACCCAGAAAATGGAAGGCCTAATGCAAAAGTAAAGGGACTCAAAGGACTAAAATCTGTCCAATAGGCCTAGAGAACAATTATGTCAAATGGCAGTAGAGGACAGAAGGCTTTGGGAAGGAAGTTCTCAAAAAAAAAAAAAATTACTTTAAAAAAAATGTCTAAGGCTGTGGATGTAGCTCAAGAGTAGCGTGCTTGCCTATCAGGGGCAAGCCCTGGGTTCTATCACCAGTGCTACAAACACACACAGATACACACACACACACACACACACACCACACACACACACCTCTAAAAAAAACAAATTAGAGAAGAAGAGAGAAAAAAGTCTAAAATTTATTACACAGCACAAAAATTAGAATAGCCATTCATCACTTGGGCCCAGGCACTTATTGAATTCCCTGTACTTCGAGGCTAATTTGCAGAGCTAATGGTATGTGTCCTCCACTAGCAGATGTAATTTCAAAGCTGGACAAAATTTGTCATATATATGTTAACAGATCCAGATACCTACAGAGCGAGAAAAGAGAGGGCATCTGGTCCTGCTGATTTCCCACATAAGAGGCAAATTTTGATCCATAAGGCTGGTCCTCCCACTGGCTCAAGCTTTTTACTCTATTTTTAAATGGATTTTTTTAATTGGTTTTCAGTGTCAAATGGAAAAAACATATAGAAATGTGTATGAAACAACATGTTCTCAAAAATTGTGATGTGTTAAACAAATTTGCTTTATTCCATCACAACTCAAATTTGTCCAGTCCTATTTTGATGAAAAACATCTATTATGCTACATCTACTGTATCAGTCATCAGTTTAAATATTGAACTGTGCCTCTACCTCCCAGCAAAGTAAAAAGATAGGGAGAGAATGAATGAAAACCACTGAAGTCAAAGCAGATTACTAAATCAAAGTCAAATGGGCCACTTTTGCCTTTGGAAAACCAGACACAGTTAGCCAGGAAAAAAAAAATTACCAGGAGTTTATATTATAGTTTCAGAAACAACTTCCCTTATGACGCTGATTATATAGAGAATGAAAACAAAAGCCATGAATCACCTAAGAAAAGTCCTGACATCTAATATTTCCACTTATTTAACATAGCAAGATCTGATGCAATTCCATGCTTTTGCCAACAACCCAAGTAAGCAATTCCACAGTTAAACAGTAATGGTGCTTCAAAGGAAATGAATTAAATCAAATCATAAATGTAAACACCAAGCAATTACTATTTCAAAACAGCAGCAAATACATACAATAAAAGAAAAATATCATTATATATATTTTAAGGAAGCACTCCCTCCCATAGGTAAAATAATTATGAGATTTAGGAACCTCTTAATTATCAGACATTCCTCAGACAGAAATAGGTTTAATATCTACATTTTACAATTCTCTTTCTAGTTTCCTTTAATTCTGAAATAAAGGTTAGCTTTAAAGCACAAAGTGGAAAAACTTTTTCATGCTTGTATTTACTGGTAGGCTGGGAAACTCTATTCTTTTAAAATTAATGGGACTATCTGTGAAGAAAAAGAATGGAAAAAAATACAAACTGGGTATATACTTATATGCTGTGTAAAGGGTCAAATACCCAGTATTACAGGAAATAGGCACCTGCAAATTCCAAAAGCTCTTTAATATTCAAAGAAAATATCCAAAAATACATATTTTGAAATGAAGCTCTAACACAACTATCCACAACAAAACACTCATGAGTAAAAAGAAACTAATGTGTTTAAGTTCTCAGAACTAAATTCTCATGGCATGAATGCTGAACTCCTAGAGTTACTTCACACACACAAGGTGAAGCTTGATCCTTTAGTTGTAAAACAATTTCTTAAAAATGCTAAATGGGGGCTGGAGCGGGGGCTGGAGCAGTGGCTCGGCAGTTATGGTGCTTGCCTGGCATGCACAAGTACACGGGTTCAAACCTCAGCACCCAGGTACTGAGTTTTGTTGTCAGAGCAACAAAAGATATGTGAAAAACTCAATAAAAATTTATTCTCTCTGTCTCTCTCTCTCACTGTCCTTCTCTCTTAAAAAAAAAAAAAAGAAAAGAAAAAAAGCTAAATGATCTCACTATTAACATAAAAAATTCACATGGAAATGGTGGTTCATCTCAATTAAATCAAAGGACATTTTATTAAAATTTCTATCAATAATATAAGCACGGACTACATGGTCTCTAAGTTATACAGTATTTTTTTAAAAATTGGAACATTTTTCTAACATGTTATCTATCAATTATCACAGGGAAGCATCCCATCACAGAAATTTGTTTCCTAGAAATTTCAAATTGATCTTCAAAAACTTTGATCAAAATATTGTATAACAAACATTCAAAACAAAAGAATGAACAATAATCTGTTATTTTAAAAAGAAAACCTGTGCTTAGTCAGCAAGGACAAAGACTTTAAGAAGCTAAAACAATACTATACAATCTTATAATCAGTTATATTAAACTTGCATGAATATGACAGTTAATTGTCAACCTTCTCTTCCTGGGGATAAGATATAGAACAAGAAAAGTCCCTAAAATTATAGGTCTTCAGGACCAATCAAAAATATATAGGCAAGTAGATTTCTACAAGGAGAGCTATCATAAAACTCAACTAGAACAAAGAAAAAATAACAAGATAGAATATGTACTGAAGAATGGAGAACAGTTCACTGAACCATCTCCTCAATCCTAAAGCACAGTTTAAAGTCTCCATTAAAAAAAAACAACAAACAGTTGATTATAATACCTTTTAAAAGATACATACTGCAGGCTGGAGCAGTGGCTCAGCAGTTATGGCACTTGCTTGCCTTGCATGCATGAGTACACGAGTTCGAAACCTAGCACCATGTACACAACAAAGTCTCAGAGCAACGAAAACCACATGAAAAACTAAATAAAACTGATTCTTTCTCCTCTCTCTCTCTCACTGTCCCTCCCTCTTTAAAAAAAAAAAGATATATACTGATTTATCTTAAAAACACTCAACTCCTCAAAGGAGCTTGTAAATTTAAAATAGATAGCATTTACTAATTGTGAAGCATATACCTAACTAACACAAGCAAGACAATAGCAAACTTCATTTTTCAATGTCCAAGGTTAATTTCAACAATAGTTTTCAAAATCTGAAATTGCCTTCCTAAACTCATTTGGATTTTATGCATCTGCAAATAGCACATTTACATACTTTTCCTTATATCTTAAGAGGGAAGCTCTGCAATCTAAAGACTATAACTAACTTTTACAGGAAATACAACTGGAAAAATCTTAGAATATAACTAAAGGGAATCAACAAAGTACATTGCCTAAAAGTAGATTCAAATAATCTCTGAACTACCAAATACAAAGCAAAATGAAATTCCGTACTTTAAGAATTCTCTCTGGGCTAGAGCAGCAGTTATGGCACTTGCTTGGCATGCTTTTTCTGTTGTTGTTGTTTCTGTTTCTGTTTTTTTTTTTTTTTTTAAAGAGAGAGGGACAGTGAGAGAGAGAGAGAGAAACAATTTTTTATTTAGTTTTTCACATGGCTTTCGCTACTCCAAGACTTTGTTGCATATGTGGTTCTGGGGTTTGAACTCACATACTCACACATGCCAGGCAAGTGCCAGAACTGCTCGCCGAGCCACCGTTCCAGCCCTGGCATGCTGGTTTGAACCCCAGCACCCCGTACACAGAAGTGTCAGAGCAACAGGAGCAACAAAAGCTCCATGAAAAACTAAATTTAAAAAATTGATTCTCTTACAATCCCTCTCTGTTTAAAAAAAAAAATTCCCTTCCTCCTCTAGCCAACAGCAAACCACCTCTAAGAAGAATTCTCCTCTACCAGAAATGAAATGAAAAAAATGGGAGGGGGCTCAACTGAAACATTTTTTTAAAAACTAAAAGCTATTAGCCAGCCACAGCTTTGTTAAGGAGGCCAGTTTATTGCACTTGAACTAAAATGATGTAAATTTCAGCCTACAAAAAATTACAATTGAACAAAATGAAGGTGACATTCAAAACAGTTGGTTTTCTTCCCATTTATTTGTTCTAACTTGCCAGAACTTTAATCAATAAATTGGGTCAGGGGAGTCGAATACCAAATTTTAAAAAGAGTAATTTTTTTTTTTTTAAAGAAAGAGGGGATAGTAAGAGAGAGAGACAGAGAGAATCAATTTTTATTTAGTTTTTCACATGGCCTTTGTTGCTCTGAGACTTCGTTGTGTACATGGTGCTGGGGTTTGAACTCGCATACTTGCGCATGCCAGGCAAGCGCCGCAGTAACCACTGAGCTCCAGCCCAAAAAGAGTAATTTTCAAGATACGGAATTGAAAATGCATTTTCACATCAAAAATCTTCAAAAGAATTATTTCAAGTGTGTTTCCAACCACTTTAAATCCTTTAAATTATCAAGTATTAAGTTATTGAATGACAAAATAAAGATCTTGCTTTTAAAAAGTCAGGTTAAAAGTTTAAATGGTATTTGAGTTTAAGCTTTGGGTTATCTTTAATAACCATAAGCTTCTTAAGTAACTCTTAACCTTTGTCTCAGTTTCATAATCTATAAAACAGGAAAAACTACAAGGATGGGTAGTTAATTAAATTAGTCAGGATTAAATGCCAGCAAACTGCTTTGAAGTTACTTTATGTTGTTCTCAGTTTTCCTCCTACTCAGTAAAATAGATGAGAAAACATCTGGAATTACTATAGATGATAACATCTGCAGACCCACAACAGTTAAAAACTTGATCTGTTTACAAGTTTCTAAGCCAAAGTTCATTCAACGACCCTCAAGGATTTCAAGATATGATTGCAATGAACAATTTTTAGATGAATTTCCTTTCAGCCTCAAAGTTATCTACACTTATGGGCTAATACACAGAAATCTCAGAGCATCTAGAGAGGTCTTGGCACATGAAAATTCTAGGTAAGATGAACAAGCTGTTGCTATCCTTAATGCTATTCTCAGCAATCTAAACTGTCAATCAAAATAAGCTTCATGACAAGTACTCTCTCCAAAATATACTAGCCCCCACTGAGAATCTATCAAAGGACTTCCTTCTAAGCCATCTGTCCAGGAAAATTCTATTAAAACACCTAGAATTCAGTTTCTCTCCTGTCTGTAGAGGATATCAATAAACATAAAATACTAAAATAGATTATACTTATATATTTCCCCTTCAAACACTGAGAAGCTATCTACTAAATCTATTCCAATGACTAGATTGAATGCAAAACCTTTATGTAGTAGGTTGCAGCTTACCCAAAGACCTTTTCTTTTCCCAAGAAAGGATAAATATCTAAAACACAGCTTTAAAAGGGGGGGGCAGCTAAGGGAAACACACATGTAAATTATTCCCTGATGGAAGAGGAATTCAATTAATTTTAAAACAGGAATTTAGGGGTTGGGAATTGGGCTCAGTTGCAGAGCGCTTGCCTAGCATGTGCAAGGCCCCGAGTTCAGTCCTCAGCCCTGGGGGGGAAAAAACAGGAATTTAAATTATTCCCTGAACTACTTATTGGTCAGCTTATTGAGCTACAAACATTATAAAATCATAAGTATTTCTAAATCTTGTTGGAAGGATCCAAAACTAATCTTTTATATTCTAGTAGAGAAGGAAATTGCATAAATTTCAATGAGGAAAAAGTAGCATGTTTTAAGAGCCTAAGGCTAATGATGTAAAAACAAAGAATGATGAAAAGGAATTATTCTGAAGATAAATAAATAACAGGAAAACAACTCAGAGCTTTAATTCTCCCTTCAACCCTATCCTTTCTTCTGCTTAAGTCATGAGGGATGTTCTTTATACGGTAAGTATACTAGTTAGGAAATAATTTCTGATCAACAAACACATCAAAACTTCTTCACAACAGCAAAACAGTAAGCTCAATCCCTCTTCAAACACATGGAGTACATTCTAAATTTGAGGTCTTTCTCATCCACTAAAAATTATTTAGAGACTATGGGAATAGGCGGAGGCTAAAGGTTCTGGGGGACAGGAGCTGGAAGGAATACTGCCCCAAAACCACAACTCTTTCTGATGTAGACTTCAAATATTACAAAAAACTTTAAATTCTTCAGGAAAATATGTAACAGTCAAATACCAGCCTAGAGTATTAATGTGGGGAAAGTATCATGGATCCATTGATTTTAACTATCCTATCCTCATTTACAACTAAAATAGCCTCCTGTCCATCCAAAAACATCAAATGTCAAAAGAACACAAATTTACTGTGGTAATATTACAAATGGTCATTTGCCAAAATTACTAGGTATGAAACTGGTAGCTAGGGCTGGTGAAAGCATTCTGGGAAGAGGCTCGCTTGCTTGCCATTTATTTTCAACATAAGCTTAAAGACCATTCCAGCTATGATCTAAGTTAGGGGAAAAAGTCTACTCTGCTGGCAGGTTGGGATACACCTGTAATCCCATTTTCTCAGGAGGATGAGGCAGGAGGATCAGAAGTTTGAGGACAGCCTCATGAATTCAGCAAGACCCTCTCTCAAAATAAAAAGGGCTGGGGATGTAGCAAGGTGATAGAGGATTCCTGGGTTCAATCCCCAGTACCACCTTGAGCCCTCCCCCTGGCCCCCCTCTCCCAAAAAAAGAAAGTTCATCCAAGCAGGTGGGAGGCACATGCCTATAATCCTAGAAAGAAGGTTGAGGCAGAAAGGTAGCAAGTTTGAGGCCAGCCTGGGCAATTTAAGACCCTGTCTCAAAATACAAAAACAAACAGAGGGTTGGAGATGTAGTTCAGTGGTAGAGCACTCCTGGGTTTCAATCGCCAGTACCAAAGGGTGGGGGGGGGAAGCATTGGTTAAACAAATATTTATAGAGTGTCCTAGTAAGTGCTAGGCACTTAATAATTAACACACCATAGAATGTTACTTAAAAACAGTAAATGCATTTGACCTAATGGACAAAATGATGGATCCTATGTAGAAAATTTAGTCCACTGGACAAACTGGAATCTGGAATCTTCTTTAAATATAGGTTGTGAGAGAAATATAAAAAATAACCCATTACTCCATCAAGGTAATTTCTTACCTTTATCACAAGTTGATCAGTTCATTACAAATTTATTACCACTGACAAAAAAAAAATAATCAGCATCTCATCCTATTGAATGCATTGAAAAAAAAAGATTTTATTTCCAGCATCCACCTTAAACTGCAGAACATTTACTTGGTCTACACTTAAGTGTTCCTGAGTAGTGTAAAAAGATGGCAAGTGTGTACTGAAAACAAACAGGTACCCTCAACTGTTTGGAGAATAAATTGGGGAGGGGGGATTCTCATGCTTTTGTTATTAAAAATCTCCCATTTAACCTAAACCTCTGAAGTCAAAAAGCTTGGTCTTTGGCTTTCCTTAGTTATTGAAAGTTATGTTCAGGGCATTTTTTAAAAGCAATTTATGGGGGCTGGAGCGGTGGCTCAGCGGTTTCGGCGCTTGCCTGGCAAGGATGAGGACCTGGGTTCAAACCCCAGCACCACGTACACAACTGAGTGTTGGAGCAATGAAAGCCATGTGAAAAACTAAATAAAGTTGTTTCTCTCTTTCTCTGTCTCTCTCACTATCCCTCTCTCTTTAAAAAAAAAAAAAGCAATTTGTATTTTTTGTCTTTTGCCATTGGCTAAACTCACCCACAAAAATACGGAATTCTCAAGCTTCCAGCTTTTGAAAATAACATCTGGTATGTGCACATAACAAAAAGCTTGAGAAAATGTCCAAGTTTTTTATTTAAAACTTTTTCATTTAAAACTAGAATGCCTTTAGCAATGATCAGACATAAATCAGTTTTTAACCTTGTTAGGAGACTGCTATTTTCAACATTTACCTTAAAACTACAACATGGATTTATCTTCTAAAACAGTTAACTTCTTACCTCTCCCCCAACTAGATTAGACTGCAAGTTCTTTTTTTTTTTTTTTTTTTTACTAGCAAGGGACTATTAGACCCTATAATCTGTTTTCCTGCTAATACATTTAAAAAATTCCAAGTCTTTACAAAGGCATAAATGTGGCTCACCTTAAGGAGTTCTCTAATTTTTTAAAGTCATTTTGATAAGCACAGGTATCCATAACTGTTATAAAAATTGTATAGCAGTGGGTTCTCACAGTGTGGTCCTAAAACCCTGAAAGTTTCCAAGACCCTTTCAGGAGACCCAGAAGGTAAAAGCTATTTGTATAAATAATATTATCACTTATTGTTTACTCTTGTTCTCCCAAGAACATAGAGTTTTTCAGAGGCTACATGAAGTGTGATATCTAAGAAACAATGCAAAAACAAATATGAGAATCAGCTACCTTCTGTTAAACAAAAAGAGTAGCAAAATAGTAGAATAATTCCACTCTTACTAATTTTTGTTTTGAAAAACATTTTACACAAATTATCATTTATATTAACAGGCACTGAATCTATTGTTACTTGCAAGTAAATTAATATATTTAAAGTTCTTGTTTTAATTCCTAATAAGGCAGTATCAACAGGTATTAGCCACCCAAAGGGCCTTTAGGGTCTCAAAAATTTTTAAGACCATAAAGGAATCCTAAGAACAAAAAGTATGAGAAGCACTGTAGAATACAATTATAGAACATAACACACAGGGCCTTCCAGGGATAAGAAGCTCAAGTTAATTCTGAAATATAATTATTTCTTACCACCCTAATCTTGTTGAGTTCTATATCTCCTTGTAAAGCATAATTCAGTATAAAGCCAGTCTGTTCTGGACTCCATTTAATGGGCTTTAGATATTTAATTATTCAGGGTCCTCTTTATAAAGATGTTCTGAACTGCAATACAACCTATTACTTGGATAGTGTATAGCAGTTTCTGAATGTTTTCACAAAAATTATTTTGCTCATCCTAATAGCAACCTGTAAAATAAACGCAAAATATTACTTTTAAACAGATGACAATAAAACTGACACTCTAGGAATCAAAACTACTTGTCCAAGGATGTTAGTAGGGCCTAGGATGTTGGTCTTTTGCAATGTGCTTGGCTGTCTTGCTGGGGTATAATTGCAAGCTTCCAAAGAAAACAAGACAAGGGCATTACTTTTATTGTCCCGGTGCCAAAACAGGGATTTTCCTCTCCTTAATAAGAACGTAATCAGACTCAATACCCAGTCACTCCATTATTCAACACACTGACTGGTCCTCTACCAAAAATAAATAAATAAACAAATAAAATTCATGACTGTTGGGGGGAGGGGACTCAGAACACAACCCTCCAAGGTGATCAGTTAAGGGCTCACAGATTTACCAATCATTTAATCATTGAAACAACAGGCAGGCAAGAACAAGATCAAGCTTATTACAACAACACCAGATTGTATCAGCAAATGAATGCCAACAGGCTAAAATGCGGAGCCTAGATGAAATGGGTTCACTTCACAGTGTGGACAGAAGACAAACCCCACACAAAGTTGCAAAACTATCTTAATTGGTTCTCTAAATCCAAGCCAGTGACTAGAATCATCCTTGCAAAGCATTGTCAGGGGCAAACTTTCTTGAAAGATGCAGAGATGCCATCCTATCCCTTGGACAGAAATCACCCCTTCCTTAAGACTAAACATACTAGTTTGTTCTTTTTATCAGAATAAGTCTCTCAGTTTTGCTCCATTTTAACTTCCTCAAGAGACGTTTGATCTTTTGCATCTCTACTGCAGTCAAGTGGACCTCTTGACACAGAGGAGACAACAGGATATCAGCTACTTGCATAATTCTTGTCTTTTTTAATATGCATGTGCCCAGTGAAGCCATTTTTAAGTCTGATGTGATTTACACAGAAAAAGCCAGAAGTGTGCTAGGTGTCCACTTTGTACTACGGTAGTTTACTACAGATGCGAAAGAATAATTGCCCCATTCCTTGTGAGGTATGTTTTTCCTAGTGTTTATTTTGGTAGTTTTTTTTCACCAAATCTTTTTGGAAAAAAAATTATTATTAAAGCACCACAGCTGGAGCTAATGTGCCACCAATCTGCAAAGCACTTACTTTTTGTTCCATACTCAACATTCACTGTGGAAGATACATTTACAAGAGCTAATTTACCCATATTTCTGTATCCTCAGGAAAGAACTACAATACTACACTGTGAAACCAATTAACTAGTAAATTTCTAAAGGTTTCATGCCAAAAAAAAAGGTATGTAATTTTAGAAAGATAAGCACAGCATCAAACGTCTGAGACCTCAAAGATACCGCATTTCTATTCTTATCCTAGAGTAGATTTTTCTTTGTGGCTACCTGAGTTGTTCTTCAAGTACATAATCATCCTTTAAGAAGTAACCTGTGAAGGAGAAACCTGTCAAAAGCGTTAAAGCATTCTCTAAACTATTTTCCCAGTCCAACCCACGAGAAATGTCACACAGTTATATCGTACCATCGCTGTTCCTGTATTTCTTCATTAAACTCGAAATTTCTGAAGTGCACACTTCAAATGTTAACGCTACAACCCTCGCTGCCAGCGATCATCTCAAAGCTAATAAACAAAGGCTAGAGGCGGCACTAGGGCCCTACCAGGAAGTAATCAAAGCAGGGTGGCCGGTGCGATCCCAAGAAGTCGGCAGAGCAGACAATGAGAGGGCAGTAGGGATTCCCGGGGGCCCACAGAAAGAGTTAAAATGCTTAAGCTACTCAAAGGCATTACATAAACCTAGTAAGTGCTTCACAAGAACGCGAACTCTCGGGAATCCCAACGCAATTCCCGATGACCCAAAATTCTGCCTTGAAACCTTCTTAAGAAAGGCAAACTCGAGCCGCCCCTCCAAAAGCAGCTGTTGGCTCCAGCTTCCGAGCTCTCGAAGCACAACCTGTTTTCAAACTTCACCCTCCCCAGCTGATCAAAGACTCCGACCTCGGCCGCCCCAGCTTCCGAGCGCCTCTTGCGGCTTCGGGTTGCCGGAGCCTATGGGGAAGAGAATTAAAGCCGGGCCGAGGCAGGCGGCAGCGAAGGGCCCCGCGCGCCCCGCAGCACAGACAAAGCTGCGTTTTTCCAGTGAGGTCCGCGGAGGAACGCAAGTCGGGCTCCGCCGCACGTGCGGTTGCCCGGAGGGGGCCGGACACCGCCCCCACAGCCCCCAACCCCGCAGCACCCGCTAGCACAGCCCCCGTGAGCCTCAGGGCGGGGCAAGGGGCGCGGGCCAGGGTCCCCGCCCGGTGCGGCCCCCACACACTCGAGGCCCCCGCCGACTCCCGCCCCTCGCCGGCCTCTCCTTCGCCGGCCGGGCCGTCGGGCCGGGAGAAACAAAGGAGCCGCCGCTGCTCCCGCCCGCGCCCGCCTTGCCGAGTACCCTTCTCCCGGCGCGTCGGGCCGGGCTCGCCCTCACCCCTCCCCGAGTCGCCGCACCGACTGCCTGGGGCCCTTCGACGGCAGGCCGGGCAGAGCCGGGGCCTCGGGTGCGCGGCTGGGCCGGCCCGGGGCCGCACTCACCGCTGCAACACCAGGACGACGGGGAGCCGTTGGGGAACTTGGCTGAGTCCGGGGCGATGCAGACGCTGGAGCTGAGGTGCGGACACTCCATGGCCACGACTACCGAGGCTCCGGGGCCGAACCAGGCGGGGGCGGAGGGACTTTGGAGGCTCCGTCTGAGGTCGCTCCTCGCAAGGCGCTGGGCAGACAGCGGCTGCGTCCCAAGCCCTTGCGTCAAAGAAAGCAAGGGCTTCCGGGCGCCGGGTTTTCCCGCCCGCCTTCTCTCGGCACCCGGCTCCGGAGAACGTAAAACTCCAGTATCCAGATTCTGCCGCCACCTCTAGACCTGACTCTTCCGCCTTCGGGGTACCGCCCCGCCCTGCGCCCGGACAGGCCCCGCCCCCAGGTCCGGCCCCGCCTCCTTGCACTCCCGCGGGCGGGGTCCCTGCGCACCAGCAGCGGATCCTCCCGGTCTGCCTGCGCTCGGAAGTAACTTTCCCAACTCCGCCGCTCCGAGCGGCCGCGGCTTCCCTAACTTAGGGAAGGGTGGGTTATCCGGCCCCGGCAAGCCGGTCTGGTCCGCCGGCGTCTACGGTGGTCCGGCAAACTAGACCTATTTTGTGGTGCGTGTTGGTCAGACTACAATACGGCTTGGGGTAGAAAATCTGCCCACGCAGCAGAGTGAGAGGATGAAAATAAAAACGACTCTGGCAGACAGGCACCATAGCCCCCACTTTACACAGCAAGAAACAAGCGCAGGGAGATTAAGGGCCTGGCCCTAAGTTTGCTCCAGTGGGCTTGTGGGTCCCAGAGCAACCTGAAAGGGCTGTCTGCCCTCTGCCGCAGGTGCGATCCCCTAACTGGTTCTGGGTTCTGAACACGTGGACTTAGTGACCGGGCCCACAGGAACTCGAGCACGTCCTCCGCGAACTTTACATACCTCACTCACTCCTGGGAGTTTAAGTGAAATAAACTACATAACCTTGTTTGCTGAGCGAGGGTCCCATCTATCAGGTGATGAGAAGGGAAGGGATCTGATGTTAGACACCCTCTATGGCTTCCCAGCTAGGAGGCACTGTGTAATACAATACTTCATTTAAGCTTTGACATCTAATAGCTGCTGTGAGGATTCCCTTTTTGCCAAGGGGGAATCTGTTAATTTGTTAATCCATGCCTAGAATGGGTCCCCAGCTCTCTGGGCTTTTTTTTTTTTTTTAAGGAACGGGTGGGAGGGCAAACCTCAAGGGGTTGGTTGGGTTCCCCTTTACACCGGAGTGAGCTTGCGACTCAACTACGGACAGTCTTGAAGACATCCAGGGCTATTACAAATATTTCCTAAAAGTTTGAGCTTCTTTAAAACCCTTGGAAAGAACTACAAAACCAGAAGGCAAACAAGAGGGAAGACTGATGTAGCAATTCTATGGGCAGGGCCAGGGGAAGACGGAAGGTCAGGAAATGATTAACTGGGCCTGGTAGTTTAGAATGGGGCACCACCCTGAATTGCAATCGTGGAGGAGCCCAAGGCCACTCCCTTAGTCACTTCTCACTACACCCCCTAATCCCAGCAGTTCCCTGATATTGGTGTCCACACACCTGGGGTATCTCTGCCCACCATTCCCCTCTTCCTTTGTCACCTTCCAAGTTATATTTAATTGCTGCTATAGCAAACACTGAACCTGTTATGGCAGTAAGGGGTTGTGGAAAGTGAGCTGCCTAGGAAGCCAGCCAAGCAAGAGCTCGTTTCTTGATGGCCAACCTTAGCAAGTGCTTCTAGTCCTCCTAAACCTTTTTCTTAATCTATAAAACTGGAAAAATAATACTTATTTGAAAGGAGGATGTGAGAACTCATAAGAATTGCTACCATATAGTAGGTACCAGATAAATTATAGCTTTTTTTTTTTAAATAACAGATCTGGGTTGCTTCCCTAGGAAGAGAGAATAAACAATAATACATAACCTTTGCTCAAACTCTTCCACCCATCTCCTCCTGTCATCCTACTTATCTATAAGAGCTGGCTGGCTCAACCAACCTTCTATTTCTCTCTGAACACCTTCCCCCTTTTGGTATCCATAGCCCCATATTTGGCCATGGGGCAGTCTCTTGACTCACCCTGTCTTATACTAGTATGTAATGTTACTTTTTCACCCTGTCAGAAACTGTTTCCTAATCCCCTAAACCTCGTTTAAATATCACTTCCTCCAGGGAGGCCTTTCCTGACCCTGCTCCACCCCCAGGGTACCTCCCAGGGTGTGATGCCCTTGACTGCCCCGCACACTGCCTTTATAAAACATTCTTCACGCCTGTAATTATTTGTTTAATGTCTGTCTTCCCCTTGGAGGTCCATAAGGGTAGCAAACAAGTCTGTCTGGTTTCCTGCTTTATTTCTAACATAGTATGTAGAACATGGAGGGTGTCCAATAAATAAGTGTTCAATGGATGGAAGTGTGGATGAGTAATGTGTTAGCAATGTTTAGGAAGAAAGGAGCTTAGGAAGTAGCCCAGTATATAGGTATTTGCCACCTAGAAAAGATCTCTACGTTGCCGTTCAGTTCTGAGTTTAAGATTTTGAAAGGATCAGAAATATTAAAGCACCTTGTAAGGTACACAATGCTAACAATTATTATTATTGCTGTTATCATTATTATTATCTTCTCTCCCCAACCAGAATAAAAAAAAAAAATCCCTTGGAGCAGGGACCCTATTTTAGCCATCCTTGATTTTGGTAGTCCCCTAAAGGGTAAATTCTTATCAGGCAGTCCAAAAAAGTCCAGTAAAGTCAGAGAGGCTCTCTTGGGGCTTTGGGTAGCCTGTCTTAAAACAGCGAGCTTCCCTGTGTCTTTGAAAGTTCTCACAGTAAGAAAAAAAATTAAAGGGGGTGGGGAGAAAACCACAGTGAGTAAATGTGTCAAACGGGGAAGACCACAGGGCATACTGGGAAATCTGCCTTTTCAGTCCCTGGTTTCTGCAGCTGCATTTAATACAGTGTTTGCTTTTTTTGTTCTTGGCCGACATCCCTTTGGCACCCAAGAGCCCCAACTTACATACCAGCGCGCCAGGATGGTGAAGAGCGAGTCTCCAGCTCTGCTGCTTTGCTCTGCACCAAGCTGCCTCCATCCTGCTTCCCACCTAGCCCTGGCATCATCAGACCTCATCCTGTGGGGTGGGGCAGAGACTCCCCACCTGAAAACCTGCGCAGGGCCTGCTTTCAAAGTGTGGATTTTTGCACAGAGGAAGGAATGCTCAATTTCAACCTCAAATGATTATCTTCTAAAAAATATATATTATACATTGGGGTGGGAAAAAGTAAGGGAAGGAGAGATTTTTAGTTGTATGGGAATAAGATCAGGAAAAAGCTCAAGGTTGCTATGATCTTCCTAAAACCTTAGACTTGTTACTTCTGGCAGAATCCATAGTCCCGAAACAAGAATTATAAAGCTGACCAGACACTGGGGAAAAGTAACTCTATCCCCATTCAGCTAAGGCTGATTGGAAACACCCAGAGAGCTGCTTTAAATATTTACCATAGAAGGTTTTCTAAGAGCAAAGCCTCCTTAGAAAACCAGAGTTTTATCAAGAGGAGGCTTGTAAGTATTGGTGGTGGCGGGGAGCCGGTGGAGGAGCAGCAGCTCTGGAACTCTATCAGGATTTCATTTTCTTAGCAGCACTTATCCAATATTTTCTTGCTTGTTTACTTGTTTTCATATTATCCATCTCCTCTATGAGAACAGAGATCTTACCAGTAGTTTGAAACTTGATTTTCAACTCCTGGGATACAGCCTGGTTCATGCCAGATCCTCAGTAATTATTTGTTGAATAACTAAATAAAGGAAAGGGGACGGAGCTGGATAGGTAGCTCAGCTGTAGAGCGCTTGCCTGGCATGGATCGCCAGGACACAACTAAGTGGAGGAAAAGCAAAAACCAGATGAAAAATTTAAAAATTCATTCTCTCTGTCTCTCTCTCTCTCTCTCCCCCCTCCCTCCCTCTTTCTCAAAGGGGCGGGGGAGGAGAGAGAGGAGGATAGGGATATAGCTCAGTTGGAGGGTCTATATCCGAAAGTCACTGGGTTCAAATCCCCAGCAACCTCCCTCCCCCACCCCAATAAAAAGGGTGATGATTGGCCTGAGCTAAGCAGATCCGCACTTACTTTCCCACACAGGAATACTGGTAGTGTCATTCTTCATACTTCTTTCCATTTGCCCCTTTCACATTACCTCCCTGGTCAAAATTCTTCACTGGCTGCCCATCATAGTCACCTGTCACCTTCCTTTTGCTAAAGCTTTGTGTGTGTGTGTGTGTGTGTGAGAGAGAGAGAGAGAGAGAGAGAGAAATTATGTGTGTTTAAAACTGTTTTAGCAATGCTTAAAATGTTCTCTTATTACACATAATGTTCTTCCTTACCTCTCTGTCTTCCTCATCTGGTCCCCTTCTACCTTCTACCTGGCCACTACCTCCTCCTTCCTCTTTAAGCACTGAGCCTTCTCAGGGTAGCCCTCCATCCCTCACCCAAGCTGACTTCAAAGTCTTTCCTCTACTAGCACCCCCACCTTCTGTCCCGGCAGTTTTTCACAAGGTGCTGTTTTTTTATGTTCACATTTTGGTCTTTCTTTGGGGGGGTGTTTATTTTCATCTGTGGGTTCTCAGTATAAAGTAAACAATAGAAGATATTAAAACTGATTATATTTATTGATCAAATGTTGTTAGAAGTGTCCCTTTTGAGAATGATCATGTAAACAATTACATATAATGATCCACTAAGTATTCAGAAATAGTATCTCAACTCTTTAAAAATAGAACTTTACATTTATTGGGTCTCAACTAGGTGCCACATACTATGTCAAGTGGTTTTCATTTCTTCCTGTAAATCCTTGGGAAGTAAATAATACACCTCCATTTTACTGATGAGAGAACTAAAGCTTAAAGAAGGTTTAGTAATTGCACACATTTACACAATTAGTAATGATTTCTTTACAGAGAGGGCAAAGCTTTATCCTTCCTACACATGGTCATCTGAATGATTTTGCAATGTTATATGGAGTCCCTAATGATGAGGATTCTTAGGAACCACAGGACACAGAAGAGTCTTCTGAGTAAATAATCATTTAAGTTCAGTACCATTCTAATGATTATATCATCAACATCTTAATTTGTATTGCTTTCACTTTCTTCTTTATTGCTGAGAGCTTCTTTTGTGAAGATAAGATTTTCCACTTTGCAGATAAAATACTGAGGGATTAAGCAGCACAGTATGGCTCGATCACCAAACAGCCCTCCAACAGGGAAGGGAGTCACAGTGCACTATCTCTCCCCCCCCCCCACCTAGTCTTTCCATTTGCAAAATCAGAGGTTTGAACTAAATAATCACCAAGACCCTTAACCACGTTGAGCACTCGCAATCTGTAAGGATAGCTCATGACCACCCAGTGATGCTTGCAAAGGGAAAAACCATCCCTGCATGCTGTGGCAGTGATTGCTAACTATTCACCCCGTATCTGTTTTCTTTTCCTCCTGGGTTCACAAATAGCACTTTCACAGCTTCCCTTGTAGTAAGGTGCCCCCACCCAGGGAATCTAAAGAGAAATCAAAAGAATCGGCCTTAACCAGAACAGATCCTTCAGTGTCCAGTTTTATCAGCACAGGGAAGAAAGCGGGGAAATACATTAGGCTAAGTCCAGAAGGAAATATGGGTCTGTTAAGCTTCTGTTATGCCCTTTCTGTTGCCTCTTCAACTATTCATTCATTTATTCAGCAAGTCCATTTGCACTCCTTTCATTTGCCAGGCACTGATAAATGCTTAGAGATACAGATTTAGAGCTACATGGAGTCCTCCTCTATAGACATCCCCCTACCACTATCAACAGGGAAATTACTGTGATTTCACTCATTTTCTCTTGATTGTTAATTGCCTGATTGTATATCCAAGCTTCTGAGTTTGCAAGTGTTGTCTAGACTTGGGCTTTAAGCCTTTCAAATGATGTAAATGACATCCCGTGTAAAGGAACTGCTTGGTGCTTGGCATACAGTAGACCCTCAATAAATGTCAGTTTCCTTAGGACCTTAACAATTAGGAGAATTGATGTCCGAAGTGGGGGGGATGACAGCCTGGAATCATTGGTTCTAGTATAGGTGGCGCAAAAGGTTAGATTTTTGTCATTCTAAGGGGATTTGAGCCAGGTTATTCGTTCAACAAATGTGCTAAGATTTGTGATACAAAAGTGAGCAAAACACAGTCTTATCCTCAAAGGAATGAAGAAAAGTACAAGAAACAGACCAGCAAACATGCAATTGCAACACAGTGTGATAAGTGCTAGGAGGGGAAGTACAGGATGTTGCTTAGCCACAAACAAGGGACAACTAACCCAGGCTGGTGGGTGGAGGTGGGGTTGGAGGAAGTGGCCTATGGCCTGGGACTTGATACCCAGGTGGTGTGTGTGACTGTGCAGAGAAGGGGGCAGAGTGTCTCAGGCAGAGGGAACAACATCTACAAAGGATCAGAGAAGATCTGAGGCTGCTGATCTGGCTGGAGAGCCAGGTACAAAGATTTGGAAAGCTGAGATATGAGGCTGGCAAAACAGACAGAAGAGACAGTGAGGGTCTATAACAAAGAATTTCCAGCACAGAAATCTGGATCTTCAGGACTCTGGCATCTCAGGGTTACACTTTCCCAGGTCCTAGGAGAGGAAAGATCAGGGGGCAAAGATAAAGAAGAAGAAAGGAACTAACAATTAATTATTAAGCATCTGTATGACATTCAACTGCATTAGTCATCTGGGAAATGCAAATTAAAACCACAGTGCAAAGTTAGCCAGAAACAAACAAGCAGGGGTGAAAATGCAAACACTAGACCCTATCTCGACCAGATCCCAAGACTATTCCCGAGGAGCTTACAATCCACTGAGAAGAGGCAAAGGCTCTAAGAAATAGAATTATGATGGAGAAAGGAATCCTAGGCTTAGAGAACCCAAACTCTGCCTCTCCATGTCTTTCTTTATCTTTTTCTTTCTTTCTTTCTTTCTTTTTTTTTTTTAAGGAGAGAGGGACAGGGAGAGAATCAATTTTTATTTTATTTTTTTAAAGAGAGAGGGACAGAGAGAGAGAGAGAAAATCAATTTTTATTTAGTTTTTCATGTGGTCTTTGTTGCTCTAAGACTTTGTTGTGTATGTGGGTGCTGAGGTTTGAACCTGCATACTCACACATGCTGGGCAAGTGCTGCCAACGTAACTGTGGAGCCACCACTCTAGGCCAAAGAGAGGAACAACTTTATTTTTTCATCTGACTTTTGTTTCTCAGACACTTAGTTGTGTATGTGGTACTGGGAATTGAACTCAGGTCCTTGCACATGCCAGGCAAGCACTTAAACTGCTCAGCCACCACTCCAGCCCCTCTTTCCTAATCTTAATATGATAATTCAGCTAACCAGAAAATGATTTTCACAAACATCTATAACATAGATTTTCAGCTCTGAACTCTTAAGTGAGGTGCTTTATGCACTGGAAGGAAGCAGGGCTTTGGGACAAGCAGGCAATGATCTGTCCACCTCTACCCCTGACCTGCTATGTGACTTCAGGCCAACATCTTGGCCTCTCCTGAATATCCATCTCCAAAATGGGAATAATAAGAGCTGCTTCTAAAATAGTTACATCCTTGCTCTGTTTCCTTTACTCAAATACTTAGTGTTTGGAAAGAGAAAATAGAGATTCATGTGTTATGACCAGAACCATTTTCTGAAGTTGTCAGTGCCCACAATTTATGCATTTGTTTAATCACACCAAAGGTTACATTTATTTTTATAATCAAGACATTAAGGAAGCACTATTTTGAATGCCCTGGTTATAAATATTTTCTGGCAGCAGCAGCAACAAAATATATAAAAAAGATTTAACATTTTTTTTTGGTTCATTAGTTTTACATAGTGAAGGGGTTTGTGTTACACATGCATACATGCACACGTTATGACAATATAATTTGGTCCTACTCCTTCCCCCACACTTTCTCGCCTGCTTGCCCTCTTATCTACACTGATCTTCCCCTATTACATATATAATTTTTTTTGTTTTCTAGCTTTAAATGCCTGCGTGTGTACTTTCAGCATCACAGGGGTGCAAAGTATACTATACAGTATTTATGTTCCGCTTTGACCTCCTCATCCTCCTTCCCTCCTCCCCCCCAATATAACTAGACTTCCCCCAGATTGAAAGTTACATCAAGTTTGATGGGTCTATTATATAAGCTTGAGTTTCTCTCACCCTTTGTTTTGTTTTACTCTAGCTTCCACATATGAGAGAAGACATTTCACCTTTGAGTTTCTGAGTTTGGCTAATTTCACTTAGCATAATTTTCTGTGTTTACATCCATTTATCAGCAAAGGCCATGATTTAAGATTTAACATTTTATACCATCCAAAGAACAATGGTGAAAAAGCAAGGAAAGGAACTTAGAACCCTTCTGGCCATCCTCAGTTCCCCATGGAGCAACTGGGGTTTTCAGGCTGAAGATGGAGGCCAGAAACAGCAAGGCATCATGGAAAATTACACCTCCTAAGAGCTCTCTGCACAAAGCTATTAAGATAGCTGAAAGAGTCAGGAATTTCACAGAGTAGGAAATTGGCCCAGGAGAGGTGCTACACATGTCCAGCATCATAGAGCCCTCCTATTGGCTCCTGACACCATCAAGCCTCTTGCTTCCTGGATGCTGTACAAGGCCAAGGTAGACAACAGTTTTTTGTATACCTTGGTTGACCTTTTCCTGTTTGCAGATGTGCAAGCTGGCTCTTCTAGGCGAAGAGATGCTGCAGATAGGGAAAGCACAGAACATAGCAGTTAGTACAGCAAGTTCCCTCCATAAATAACCTCCAGACTGAAGCCAGTGAGCCTTCTGAAGGCAGTGGTAGCCACAGGATAGAATGCCTGGCACATAGGAGGGGCACTCAAGGAATTACATTACTCTGGTAAATAAATGTGTAAGTAGTGAAAAGCTTACTGTAAAACGGGCCCTGGAAGAATATAACAAGAAATGTAATAAATAGCTGCTGACTCTGCAGAGGGAGCCTGGGTGGGAGGAGAGAAGGGAGGGAGGGAAATTACTTTCCACTGCACACCCTTTTATTCCTTTGGAGTTTTGTACTAATCTGGGCTCAGTGGTGCACTATCATAATCCTGGCTACTCAGGAGGCTGAGGCAGGAGGATCACAAGTTTGAGGCCAGCCTAGGTAATTTAACAAGACTCTGTATCAAAATAGAAAGTAGAAAAGGCTGGAGCTGAAGCTCAGTGGTAGAGCACCCCTAGATTGAATCCCCAGTACTCTCTTCCCCTGCCCGCCCCACAATTAAAACAAGATGAAAGTCTAATGAGATTCCCTTTCAAGGAAGTTCGTATTTTAGTGGAAGGGAGCGAGCCGGCTTTAAACTAACTTGAGTTTGACTACCAGCAGGCTACTTTCTAGCTATGTGTCCTAAAGAAAGTTACCCACCTTCTCTGAGCCTCAAACTACCTAACTACAAAGAGGATCATGATCATCCATCACACTGTGCTGAAGGTGAAATATGATAACATAGTCATGCTTATGGAGACCCACTGTGTGCCAGGCACTCTTCAAAAGGCTTTCTGTGTACTGACTATTCCATCCTCAAGACAGGGGGAGGGAAGATACTGTTATTTTCCTTTTCTACATTTTACATATGAGGAAACTAAACCCCAGAAATACCATAAGGAACTTGCTTAGGATCTTAAAGCCAGGGAGGGTCCCTACCTCCCAAGTCAGGCTCTTCCACCTCTACCCTGCTGCCTTGAAATGTTAGCATCTTCTCCTTTTCATGGGAATTTTTAAACATACAAACACTCTCAAGATCCAAAGAAATGTCTTTTCGAGTGGTGGGCTGTTGTATACAGTGACAGGTTAGTGAGAACTGTGCTGTTTAGGGAATCAGCAAAGGATAGAGGAGGCAGGGAGAGGGAGAGATATGATTCAGTTCTAATGAAATTTGCATCAGAATGTAGTCAAACTAGCGTATGTGTAACTTTTCTGCTTTATTCTCTATTTTAATTATTTTTAGAACTGAATTACATATTAGAGGAGAACACCATGAATTCTTCAGGACTTAGTGCCTCTAAAAACATTAATAGGATGGAGCAAATTTTTGAGCAGGGGTTCTTCACCCACACCCCTTCAATGGGTCCTAAGCTGAGTCCCTTCTGCTGACATCACAGAGTCTGCAGTTATCCATAGTAGGTCTTTTAGTATTTGACATCCTGATGTTAACTTGTTTATGAAGATTTATCTGTTTTTCTTATGACCGGGAAAAAAATCTAGTGAATTGAATATCCCAGGCAACTGGTTCTCAATTTCATTGAGTTTTGACTGCACATGGGGAAAGAAAAAAGTTTCAAGGTCAGAAATGAGCTTGAATTTGTATAGAATAAGGACATTTGTTTTTCTTTCCCTGAGCTGAAAAGAGTCTTCCTCAGCATGCCCCAGAATGAGCATTTCCCCTCCATTTCCCTCCCCATGCACATCACCCATCACCCCTCACCCCTCCTACATCAGGACACTCATTGTTTCCTAGAGCCCCCCCATCAGGCCACACCCTCCTTGGGAGACCCTCACTCAGGTCTTAAAGGGGCCTCTGTGCAGGCAGGGAGCTCTGGGACTGACCCTATTCTTCATTCTTCATGCTGCCCCTGAGCCATGGCCAGAGAAGGGAGAAAGTCTATTAAGCCATCATCCCTACCTCACACTGCAGGTTTTCATGCAAACTCACATCACTTCTTTCCTGCCTCTGCTCTATTGGAAGCTTTCCATAGGTCCCCACTGCTCCCAGAAACAAGCCAGGCCCTTCCCTGGCCTTAAGCCCAGGCCCTTCCTTGGATCCCCACACTTGATCCTGACCAACCTGCCAGCCTTGCTTCTCTCTACCACCCCCCATTACCCCCGACCCTGCTTGGTTGCCATGCAGATCCTGACTCTCTCACACTGGCTTCTGGCTCCAGCTGTTTCTTGTGCCATTTTCTACTAAAGCCCAGGAAGTTCTCCTGTCTACCAAGTCCCAGCAGGAAGCCATCTCCTAGAGAAATTCTCCCCAGCACTCATCTCACTCATATTCACTCTGTTTCCCTCCTTGTTCCCCATTCTCCCCCTTCTCTCCTCCTCCTGCTCCCTCCTTTCTTCTTCTCCCCCTATCTCTCCTCCTTTCTCCTTGCCTCCTTCTCTCTCTCTGGATTACTTCCCAGTTTCATCCACATTCCCATGAGTCTCTGCTTATATAGTCATATACTACATAATAATGTTTCAGTCAATGGCAGGCCACAGATACAACAGGGGTCCCATAAAATTATAATGGAACTGAACAATTCCCATAACCTAATGCCACTGCATCTGTCATAACGTCCAAGTGCAACTCATTACTCATGTGTTTGTGGTACCAGTTGTAAAAATGTATGACACACAAAATTATGTATGATGTATATGCTTGATGGTGACAACTAACTGTGCTGCTGGTTTCTGTATTTACTAAACCATGCTTTTTACTGGTGTTTTAGAGTGTATTCCTGGAGAGGTGGCTCGATGGTTATGGCGCTTGCCTGGCATGCGCAAGTACACGGGTTTAAACCCCAGCACCATGTACACAACTAAGTGTCAGAGTAATGAAAGTCATGTGAAAAACTCAATAAAAATTGATTTTTCTCTGTCTCTGTCTCTGTCTCTCTCTCACTGTCCTTCTCTCTTAAAAAAAAGTCTACTGTAAAACAGTATGCCATGTTTCTCTGGCAGCGGCCTCACACATCTCATGTTTACCACATCTCTTGGTTGCATCATATTCTCTTCTGCTTGATTTAATCTCATGTTGTTTTGTTCATCCTAGGTATTGTTTTGGTCCTAGGAGCAACAGGCTATACCATATAGCTAGGTGTGCGGTAGGCTGTAACATCTAGGTTTGTTTAAGTTCACTCCTGGATGTTCACCCAACAATGAAATCACCTAATGACTCATTATCTCTCAGAACATGTCATCATTAAGTGACATATGACTGCACCTTTGAGCACTTATTTCAGTCTGCTCTAGAATAGTCTTCATGTTCACACCACCACCAAGTTAGAAAGTATGCCCTTGAATGCAAGAGATGCCCATTCCTCATCCATGCGCATACATACTATTGTGTTGACCCCAGGGTTTCTGCACCTGGAGTAGGTTTTCAGTAAGTGTTTGGCACTTGAATATAGCAGCTTGTTGGACAGAACTGAGTTTGAGTGCCCCTGCACCTTCTAATGACTATGTGACCTTGGACAAGTGACTTACTGTCTCTGAACCTCTTAGACCCAAAATCCACAAATGAAAGTTTATAACAATGCCTCCCTCATAGTGTGTTGATGAATGGATGAAATAGCATGCAGAATATGTAATGTCACACTCGTCACCCATAAAGCAGCTTCCTGATAAACTTGATTCACCAACTTTATCCTACATACTTTTGGGGGTTTTCCATCTTTTTACCTAGACCTCCTGGAGTTGGTATCTGGGGATAAGGATACCAGAATATTAGCAATGAAAGACAAAGATGGGGCTGGGGTTCTTAGCTCTGTGATAGAGCACTTGCCTAGCACGCACAAGGCCCTGGGTTTGATCCCTAATACTGAAAAAGAAAAAGAAAAAAAGATGAAGATGACCTTCATCCAACCTGGTAGTAAAGATAGAAAATATTCTGACAAAAGTTGGGGATCATCATGCTGGTAGCTCAAGGACCTATAGGAGGTGGGACTGCTCCATTCCTAAAGAGGTCAGATTCTCCCTGGGAAATCAGCTCCTTATCTCTGCAAGCTGGAGATTAGCACCTACTAGAGACCCTCCCCCAAACCATGGCTATGCTGTACTATGAGCCTGAGCTTGATGTGAGCTTGGAGCTTAGAACATGGAGAAGAGGAACTTTTACTGGAATTTCATATGTCTCTAGCAGTGGGTTGGGGTGAAGGGTCAGGAGGGCAGGACTGTAGAGGGCAGGAAGCACTTCCTCTCATGGAGACACACACTAAGAGCCTTCTGCCCATATCTTGGTTTCCAGGAGCAACCATCCTGGGGAGAGGTTGGGGAATACCGTTTGAGGTGAAGAAGGCCCACACGCAGGGGGTGTGCAGAGTAATATTCTGTTTTGCAGAAGTGTGCTTCAGGGCATTTTATTAAATATGCATTGTGTATTTTCAGTGTCCTGAGAATTTGGGTAGACAACCAAGCTTTTCTCAGAGCTGCGCTCCCTTGAATAAGTCGAACTATTTACTTCTGCATACCATCCCCACCAGCCTGTCCTAAATCTAGCTCCCTGTGATGGGGCAATACTGTGGGACTGATACTGAGGACAGAGTGGGTACCAAGGGAAGATCTGAATCCTATGCAAACACCTTTCCCCTAGAGATGGGACGAAGACCTTGGTACTCGAGTGACTTTTGGAGATCATGTAGTTTGACCTGCCCTTTTATAGATGAGAAAACTGAGACCTAAAGGCCCAAGCCCGGAGGCAAACCCAAAGCTGCTCATCCCCAGGCCAGGGTTTTTATCCTGCTTTTCTATGCCAGTTCCATGAAGACATTTTCTTGTGCTATGATGTCACCATAAGGAGAAATCTGGATTTCACTAGGAAACGTGAACCATATTGCCCTAATATCAAATTGGAGCCTTATCTCACCTCTTGCCTGACCTGTAGTTTCTCCTTTCTGTTCCTGGGGGAGGGGTGGGCAGAAAGAAAACTTGTGCAAATGATATCCAGACTCACATTTGGCTAGAACCTTTGGGTGGAGTTGGGGAGAGTCCAAGGTGTGAGGACTCTGACTTGATCAGCCTGCTCTTTTGAGTGCTGGCCAGGTAGGCAAGCACTTGCTGCTTCCACTCCTAGGGATCTCCAGCTTCTTCTTGTGCTCCTGGCACCTGTCCAGAAAAAGAAACAGTGTGAAAAACAAATGATAACTCACATGGGGTTAAAAAAAATAAAAGCAGAAGAAAGAGGGCTGGCATGGGTATGACCAATGGAAAGGCTAAAGGAAGGGGATGTAGAAAGGATTAGTGAAACTCACAAGGGGAAATTCACTCACTCAGTCATGAGATCCCTAACTGAACACTTACTCTATACTAAGCACAGTTCTAAGCATTAGAAAAATCAGACCAAGAAGGGTGCAGAGACACTGGAACTTCTAAAATCTGCGGGTGCTCAAGCCCTGTATATAAAATAACATCATAAGTGTTTGCATATAACCTATGCATATACACTCCTGTGCACTTTAAACCATCTCTAGGTTATTTAT
Organism: Aplodontia rufa; assembly: GCA_004027875.1. Classification (NCBI taxonomy): domain Eukaryota; kingdom Metazoa; phylum Chordata; class Mammalia; order Rodentia; family Aplodontiidae; genus Aplodontia; species Aplodontia rufa. The sequence goes on from PVKS010006353.1 coordinate 65,747, forward strand.
CATACCTAATACAATGTAAATGTTATGTAAATAATTATTGCACTCTATTGTTTAGGGAATGTTGACAAGAAAACAGTCTGTACATGCCCAGGACTGACACGACTGACACATTCCCCCGCCCCCCCCCCCACAGCTCCCATCCTAAACTGCAGCCTAGCACTGAGTCTGGTGAAATCATGTGCTTCTCCAACAGTCCCTATATGGTTGTTTGTCTGTATCTAAGACTGTGATGATTTTAATTTGCTATATTGGCTTTTTGCCACACCTACACTGGGTGATTTCATTCATTTTCTCCCTCAATATCTGTTTCTTCTCCTTTCTCCTTTTTTCTCTGTCCTTTCTTTTCTTGAAACTCAGATTTCTTGGGGCATTATTTACATAAAATAAAATCCACTCCCTTTTCTGTACATTTCTGGGTTTGACATACGCATACAATCACTTGGCTGCCATAGTCAAGATACAGAATGTTTCCATCACTCCGAAGAATCCCCTCCGCGTTCCCTTTTTTAAGTCATGCCCTCTGCACCAGGCTTTGCAACCACCAACGTGTGATCTGTCACTAGAGTTGTGCCTTTTCCAGATTTTCTCAGACACAAATTTAAAAAACAAACAAACAAACAAAAAAAACCCACTTTTTTCCCCAAACATAATTGGTTGAATTTATAGGTATGGAGATCATGAATACAGAAGGTTGACTTTACTAGAAACAGCCAAACTGTCCTCTGTCAGAATGCTGGGGGAGGGGAGGCAAGTGTTGGATCAAAGAGGAAGGGGGTGTGGCTCTGTTGACCTCCAAAGATCTTTGGATCCATAACCCAGGGACCCCCATATATAGCTGCCTGAGAATGTCAGGACTTGGGAGCTCTGAGGACCAGACATGCAGGCCTCTCTATGTGGCAGCAGAACTGTCACTGTGCTGTGAAGGCTTCACAAAGGGGCTTCACCCCAACAGGATGGCACTATCTCCCAAAACTCTCATTTCTTTTCCTGCCAAGATCAACCTTCTATATAGGAGAAAACTCACAAGGATACTGCCTAGAATGTCATCAATAAAGATTTATTTGGGCATCAGAAGCTCTGCCTTGAGAGAGTCAGAGGAAGGATACTCCTTCACACACTAATGTTTACTGGGAATCTACCATGTGCCAAGAATAAAGGGGGTCCTGCATATCTGATATTTCCTCCTCAGCCCAGCCTTATGTAGATGTTTTTAGACCCATTAAACAGATAATGAAATGGGCTCAGAAATGTTAAGTTACTGACCTGGGGGCCACACACTTAAGTAAGTAATAGAAATGAGAAGGGTTGGGGTGGAGAGGGAGAGAGGAAAGATCCAAACTCAGCTCCATCAGCCCATGGAAAGCCTCTCTGTTCATACTGCACATTGCAACATAGCAGAGGGTTCCAGACTTCCTGCCCACAACCTTTGTAAGCAGCAGCAGCTACTTTAGGTCTCAGTATCCTTGTTTATAAAAATAAAGTGCGTGAGAAACATGTTTCCCAAGTGTCTTCCCAGCATTGGATTCTTTGTCACAGTGTTTCCTCCTCTTGTCTTTGTAAAGACTGCTGGCCCAGTGCTCCCTAGCCACTTGCCCAGAGCTCCACTGGGAACAGCCCTGTTGCCTGGCCTTGCCCCCTAGAGGACATCGGTGGTGCTGCAGGAGCCCGGGCTCTGGGGAGAGGCCCCGCAGTGCAACTACCACACCACATCAACATAATCATATGTTAAAGCCAACTTTAATTACTCCGTTCTCTTTTTTGAAAACATGGATCTAGAAAACATTCTCACAGCCCTTCCCACGCTCACGAGGGCAATGCTTCTGGAACACTTAATGACGGGGAACATTTGTAGCCTGAAGACCTACTGGTTCTATGAGTCATATTTTAAAATTGGATTCTCTTTCACTTCCTACATCTCAGTTTCTTTTGGGTCCTATAAAGTCATTTATTGATCTAATGCTGATTTTTCAGGGCTGTCAAACTATGATTACAAAATATGTGTGTCTCTTATTTTTTTTTAAATAGCCAATTTTTGGTTAGGTGGTACATAAATGTGATACAACATTCAAAAGTCACTAACAGGTTTTGAGTAATTATCAGATAACCTAGCAATTCTACTCCTAGGTAGATACCCAAAAGAATTCAAGACAAAACAATGTATACAATCTTCATAGCAGCACTACTCACAATAAGCAAAAGGTGGAAACAACCCAGGTGTCATCATTTGAATAATAGATATACAATATGAGGTATCTTCATACAATGGAATATTATTCAGTCATGAAAAGGAGTAAATGGGGCTGGAGCAGTGGCTCAGCAGTTGGAGAATTTACCTGGCGTGCACGAAAACCCAGGTTCAAACCCCAGCACCACATACACAATAAGTGTCAGAGAAACAAAGGCCAGGTGAAAAACTAAGTAAAACTAATTCATTCTCTTCTCTCTCTCTCTCTTTAAAAAGTTAAAAAAATTAAAAAGGAGTAAAGTACTGATACCTTCTACTATATAGAGGGGCCTTGTAAACATTAGGCTAACTGAAAGAAGTCAGACATAAAAGGCTACATATTATATCTTGTCATTTCTATGAAATATCCAGAACAGGCAAATCCACAGAAACAGAAAGCAGGTTAGTGGTTGCCAGGGGGTAAAGATAGGAGGGACTAATAAGTATGGCTTCTCCTTTTGGGTGATGAAATTATCCTAAAATTAGATAGTGGTGGTAGTTGCACCGTAGGCTTCTGTTTCCCCAATTCTCCAGGCAGGACACAGACCCCAGTGGCTCATGGCCCTAAACTCTGGGGTCATTTCTAAAGCTTACCTAAGGACTTGCTCATGGTGCTCTGCTTACTACGTGGCTCTTTGCAGGGCAGCTGGCCTCCAGCTGGGTAGCCTCTCTCCTTTTGGAGCTATGCCTAGTTATCCATGAGGGTGCATGTGGGAGCACCCTCTCATTCCTTGAGAGAGGAGGAAACAGACCCTCCTCCATGACCAGCTCACTATCTCAGTGACTCTGTGCCTTCTAGTTTTCTGCTTATCAAGTCTTGATGGGAATGGAGAGGGGCAGAATCTTTATACTGTCTCCTCCTCCTCCTCCTCCTCCTCCTCCTTCTCCATCTCCTTCTCCTCCTTCTCCTTCTTCTTCTCTTAATGAGAGCAAGTGAGAGAAAGAGAATTAATTTTTAATTTTTTTCATCTGCTCCTTGTTTCTCTCACATTTAGTTGTGTATGTGGTGTTGGAGTTCAAACCCCGGTCTTTGTGCATACCAGGAAAGAGCTCCAACCACTCCAGCCCTATACTGTCTCTTAGTAAATCTTCCCTAGCTATGTCTAGCCCCTCTCTTCAGATGTGAAGATATTTATCATTTACAGGCTTCCACTAAAATGGTAAGCATCCATTCAGCGCCATACTTTGCACATGCATGCATATATGTAAGTACATACAACTGTGGATTGAACCCAGGGCCTCACCCTTGCTGGACAAGCACTCTTACCACAGACTGAACCACATCCCCAACCTTTTCTTAATTTCTTCTTCTTCTTTTTCTTTCTTTCTTTTCTGAGATAGGGTCTTGCTAAGCTTCGAAGGCTGCTCATGAACTTGTGTTCTTCCTGCCTCTGCCTCCCGAGTAGCTGGGATTACAGGCCTGTGCCACTGTGCCTGGCAAAATGGGATTGTTTTGTGTAGGCAGTTAGTTTCCTGATAGACTTCTCTTACTTAATGTTCTATTGTGAGCATTTCCCCATTTTGTTAAGGGTTTGTGAAAAAGATTGGGAGTGTGGTTTTGTTTGTTTTTGTGGTGATGGGGATCAAATCCATGGCCTCACAAATTTCAGAAATGCATTCTACCACTGAACTGTATCCCTAACCCAAAAACTTTTTCTTTTAATGGCTGCTTAAGATTTCGATGTGTTGATATGCTATAATTGACTTATTTATGGTTGGACATTTAAGTTATTTTCAGTTTTTAATTGACATCATTCTTGAATCACAGAACTATTAGGGATTTCTGGTTGTTTTCTTAAGTTAATTTCCTAAAACTGGAAATTTTTGGTAGAAGCATTTGAACTCTTTTAAATCCCTTAATACACACTCTAATCATTTTTCAGAAAAGCAGTCCATCAGGAAGAATCTATCCACAAAGCTTCAGAGTACACCCCTCCATGCTTCTTTGCCAGCACTGAGTAGGTTATTTTAAATGTTTTAAGTGCTTGCCAATTTAATGTGAAAAGTTATGTCATTGTTTTAAAATTTTATGACTTCCAGAGAAGCATTAAAAGTTCCCCCTCATGTTTATTGTTCATTTATGTTTCTTTTCCTGTGAAGTAATTATTCTTATGCTTTTTTGGACCAGATTTTGATATTTGAGTTCAGTAGTGGGCATTAGACAGTTTGAAAGTGATAGAAAATTATGGTGACAGACTACAGAAAGAAGCCTTTCTACCCTGCACAAGACCAGGACACTGGGTCTATCTCATCATTGAAGAATTCATGCAAGACAGGTAAACAATGTCTTTTTGATGTGACTGTTACCTGCTGTGGTAGAGAGAATGATTGCCTCCCAAAGATGTCCACATCCTAATTTAAGAAGCTGTGTATCTTAGGTTACGTGATGTTATGGTTTGGATCTTAAATGTTGATGGCTTTGTTCCCAATGCAGTAGTGTTCAGAGGTGGGGCCTAGAGGTGGTGACTTGGGGAGGTGATTGGATCTTGAGGGCTCTGATCTCATGAATAGATTCATTTATTTACAGGTTTGTTGCTTAATGGGAGATTGTGGAAACTTTAGGAGATGAGGCTTCAGTGGAGGAAGTAGATCATGGGGGGCGAGTGTGCCCTGAAAGGCTGTATCTTGTCCCTGATCCCTTCCTTTCATTCTCTCTGCTTCCTGGCCGCGATGTGAGAAGATTTGGTCTACCATGCACTCCCTGCCTTATCACAGACCCAGAAACAACAGAGCTGAGTGACCAGGGACTGAAACCATGAAGCAAAATAAACTTTATCTCTTTTAATTTTACCAGATATTTTGTCACACTGACAGAAAGTTGACCAACATATGCGGCAAAGGGGAATTGGGATTGCAGATGGGATTGAATTCGTTAATCAGATGACCTTAAAAACAGAGAGACTATTTTGGATTTTCTGAGTGGGACTGATGTAATCACAAGGGTACTTAAACGTGGAAGAGGAAGCTGGGTGCGGTGGCGCATGCCTATAATTCTGGCAACTTGGGAGGCTGAAGCAGGAGAATTGCAAGTTGAGGCCAGCCTGGGCAACTTAGCAAAACCCTATTTCAAAAATTAAAACAAGACTGCGGGTGCAGCATGGTGGTAGAGTGTCCCTGAGTTCAATCTGCAGTACTGGGGGGGGGGAAATGGAAGGAGGCAGATGGATAGAGTCAGAGAATACGTGACTACAGAGGAATGGTCAGGGAGATGCCTCACGCCCATGGCTGGCTTTGTGTATGGAAAGGACCATGAGCCAAGCCAGGCAGTCAGCCTTTAGAAGCTGAAAAAGGAAAAGATACTGTCTCCTAGAGCTTCCTGAAAGGAATGCAGCCCTGTCAACACCTCGCTTTTAGTCTGAGACCAGTGTTGGACTGTGTGTGTGTGTGCACACTAGATATCAAATCCAGGGCCTAGTGCATGCTAGGCAAGTGCTCTACTCCTGTGCTACATCCCAAGAACTCAGACTTCTGACCTATGAAACTGTGTTTCTTCAAGTTTATGGTAATTTTGTTATCGCAGCAACAGAAAACAAATACCCATATGGAACATGCCAAACCTGCCTCTGCAGAGCCCTGGACTCCCTTGCTTTAGAAGAAAACAAGTTTCCCATTGTTTCCCACACTTATCTACTTGCTAGTATTAAGCTATGTGAACAGAGGAACAGTTTGGGGCCAACTGACCCTCCCTCCAAAGAAGGATAAGGGGCCTTGGGATGAGGTGTAGGAAGTTGTGGGAACCTCTGCCTGCAAATCCAGAGTCCGTACGCAGCCTTTAGAAATGTTTACATTTTCATGCTATTTCATGGCAGAAGAAACACACATTTCTGATTCACTTAATGGCATCTAATTCTTTTGCAATTATAGACAAGAGATTGCCATGATTACTTTGAAGTAAATCAGCAACTAGCATGGAGGAATATAGTGGGATGTAGTAGAATTCAGCAAAGTATGAAAAAGCGGAACTGGCTTATCTGCTTAACTTTGTCCATAACTCTGTGTGAGTCTTGCCTAGCCCATGGTTTTCTCTGGAACCCAACTTTCTTATCTAGAGAAGAAGGGGTTGAACATAGACACTTGCTAATGGTCTTTGGCTCTTTTATGGATGTGCTGGTGTTCTTTTCATTCAGCCCTGAGCCTACCCTTCTACATGTTGCTTTGTGATGCTGAGCCCTTTGAGGGCTGGTTTCTGGTTAGCTTCAGTGAATAGGAGGCACTGGCAGGGAATGGAAAGTAGAAGAGGAGAGGGATTTTCTTTCTCTTACCTATATCTTCCAAAGTCTCATCAATAGCAGAGAGCTTCTGTTCAGCCTCTAGCTGTAGTGGTTTTTTTTTAGGCTCTCAACACCAGCCCCTCAATATCTCAGAGGCTGGGATATAAACACAAGGCCACCAGGGACCACCTCTGCATTCCTAGGTTCTGGTTACTCCACCTTTTAGCACTTTGCATTTGTTCCACCATAATGGTGACAGCTACTCCCAGCAGTCACTAATCTGGATTACCTCTGTGTTCTCTTTGTCATCTCAACCCTCCAATGTCTACATAACCACTTCTCTGAATTCATTTCCTTTGTTCATGTTCCTCGGTACGACTTCTGTTTCCCTAACTGGACCTTGACTGATACAATAGGCTATTTCTTCTTACTGATTTGTAAAAACTTTTTTTTTTTGAGAGAAACAACTTTATTTTAGTTTTTCACGTGGCCTTAGTTGCTCCAACACTTAGTTGTGTACGTGGTGCTGGGGTTTGAACCGGGGTCCTCATGCTTGCCAGGCAAGCGCCGAAACTGCTGAGCCACCGCTCCAGCCCCTTGTAAAAACTCTTGATATATTAAGGAAACTAGTTAATTATCAAATATGCTGCAGTGATTTTTATTAGTTTGCTTTTGCCTTTTTTTATATGTTTGTTCTTGTTCAGAAATTTTTGTTATATGCTCAAATGTACCAATGTTTTCAATGTTTTACTTATGTTCTCAGTATTTCATTGCATGCTTGGAAAATATTCAACTACATTTTCTTCCTATACTGCTATGATTTTATGTTTGACATTTAGGCTTTTATTCATCTGGAACTTATTTTGAGTAAGAAGAGAAGTGACCATATAATTTAAATGGGTTTCCCAAATGAAAAAACTATATTTAGCCAGTTGTATCAATATCATGCACTGAATAGCCCTTTCTTCCTTTTGACTTCAAATGCCAATTTATTTTTTATTTTTTTATTTTTTTAAAAGAGAGAGTGACAGTGAGAGAGAGAGAGAATCAATTTTTATTTAGTTTTTCATGTGGCTTTCGTTGCTCTGACACTAAGTTGCGTATGTAGTGCTGGGGTTTAAACCCCCGTACTTGCGCATGCCCAGCAAGCACCATAACCTCTGAGCCACCGCTCCAGCCCCAAATGCCAATTTATTAAGTATTACATTCACATACATATTTAGGTCTATTTCTGAATTTTTCCCATTGATTTATCTATTTTCAGTAAATTGCATCTTATTAGGCAGAAGTTATTCAATTTTATGAACTCATTCACAAAATGTCTCTAAATTTGAAGTAAGTTTTGAAAGCCAAAATACAAGAAAGGAAAGGTGAAGTCCTTATCTGAGAAATCAGATATTGATTCAGAAGGAAATATCAACATATTAATTTTCCTGAAAATTTTTTATTTGATAAGGAAAATGAATGTTAAATGTCTGATTTCAACCATAAATCATATTCTGTTGATTTTTGCCTAAAGGAAAACATCAGTTGGAACTGATTTTGTGTTCAACCTATTTATTTCTCTTTCTTAATTTTTTGGGGGGTACTAGGAATTGAACCCAGGAATATTCTACTACTGAGTTATACCCCCAACATTTTTTATTTTGATACAGGGTCTAAGTTGTTGAGGCTGGCCTTGAATTTGAATCCTCCTGCCTCTGCCTCCCAAGTTGCTGGTACTATAGGTATATGCTGCTGTACCCATCTGAGTACTTCTTTTTAAATAGCATCCTACTCTTGTTTCATGGATACATTATTTTCTTTTTTCTTCCTGAGGATTAACTACAGGATATTTCTGTTTTTCTCCTTTTCTCTCCGTCTCTGTTTTCTCTGAGTTAGTTTTAGTTGCTATCTTTTCTTTGAGAGAATTTTTTCAGTTATATGGTTTTGGTTTATTTGTTTTTAATTAAGAGTATCACATCAAAAAACTGACTAGAAAAATCTGTGTATGTGGAGGGGGGAAAAGGAAGGAAGGGTGAGAGAAAGGGAGAAAGTGAATGAATGAATGAATGAATGCAGGACTATTGATTAAAAGACTTTAAAGCAGGATAACTAGGTAGAAGTCTCACTGTTCGTTTTTAGGTGACATTCAAGCATTACATTCTCTAGTCTTTTCCTTTGGGCAAGCGGCTTCTGAGAAGAAATTTCTAGTGTCCCACCTAGTGGACTCATACCTGGTTACCTGCAATTTAGGAGTTAAGCTAAAGAAGGAAATAGGAGCTTGGGAGTGGTACTGGCAACATAGGAACACTACAAAATGGGAAGATTCTAGGGGGGGATTTTTAAAAATATATATTTGATATTTCAATAATACTCCCTGTGGAAAATCTATTGCAGAGTCAGTAAGTTTTCTGGGTAAAAGCCTCTGGATACATGAGGTATCCCTGTGTTAATAACTACTGCTATGGGTGTGTGTTTGAAGAACAGACACAGTGTGTGCTCTTGGGTCTGTGCTTCCTGGCTCAGCCATGTTTGGCCTTATACTGTTGCCTCTCTATATGCTGAAAGAGTGCACTGCAGAGAACTCATGTTGGGAGATAGGGCAAGGGGGAGGTTGTTGGAGGTGAAGGGTGGAGTCCTCCGGGAAACAATTCTATTTATAGGAATTGTGGTCTGTTTCCCTACAACCTACAGGATTATGTGCTGATGAGGATAATTTCATGGCCAATTTGGCTTCTATAAAGCTCTTCATTGTTCCTTCTTCCTTTCTCAATGGGGATCATAAGAATAGAACCGTTTTGCCTTGGAATGTTTTTATTCCTACAAGCAGATTCAGTTTTAAATATGAAATGTACTTGTTTTAGTGCTGTGTTTGTAAATTTCGACAAGGAAGATCTTTTATAAATTTGCTGAATTCTCTGTGGGCTTGTGTTTATCAAGTCTTGTTTGCAAAGTATTTTGCAGTGGCGTAAACATCACTTTAAAGCAGGAAGTTAGGCTTTAATCATTAGTCTGAAGTCAAGAGCTTCATAAAATGAAAAGGCTCCAAGTGGAGGAAAATTTGACTTCACAACAGGAAGTTAGGTGACTCTAGCTTTGCCTCTCCATTCAGAGCTTTGAACATGTACATTCATTTGTACCTCGCTTAAATACCTATTGTGTGCATGGGCTCGTTTTACACTGCAGTGTACACCCATCAAATGAGCTACTTCGTCAGGGTGAAAAGGCTCTGTTAATATATAAACTTCCATGTGCAAAGATGGGGGAAAGAAGCTTTATTTTCACGACTACAAGACTATGCAATGAACCACCATTCATTTATTCATTCTGCTGGTGAGAGACCATATTTGGGTAGTTTTTTTTTTCCATTCCAAGCAATGTTACAGTGTATAATCTTGCAAGAATTTCATTATACAGCAGTTCTAAAAGTGTGATCCAGAGACCCACAGGGATCCCCAAGGCCCTTTCAAGTAGTCCATGAGAATTCACTTGTCACACCAAACAGGCCCAGCTTACATACAGCTGCTCCTCCAGTGGCACTCAGAAACAGTGTACTTATGCTGCTGCGGAGCTGGAACAGGAAAACCAAGGGAAAAAGCAAATCAAGGGGGGAAACAAATTGTATACTTTAAAATGATCTTTAAAGCTGTCCCCTTATGCATTCTCTGTACTGGAAATTTCTAATTTTGATATTCTAGTCAGTTTTTTTTTTTTTTGAAACAACTTTATTGAGTTTTTCACATGGCCTAAGTTGCTCCAACACTCAGTTGCGTACGTGGTGCGGGGGTTTGAACCCGGGTCCTCGCGCTTGCCAGGCAAGCGCCGAAACCTCTGAGCCACCGCTCCAGCCCCTCTAGTCAGTTTTTAATACATTGTAAAACATCTATTTTCAGGTCATAAGACAGTAGGGAAGAGAAAAAGGTATCAAGGTGCTGGTAAAAATGAGTTATGCTAGAAAATTTCAAGAGAAATTCTAAATGTCAACTGGATGTTACAAACAAAGATGCAATCAGATGAAGGGAAAAACCCCAGCAGAACCGAAGAATGTTTACATTCTTCCAACCACAAATGTGAAGTGAGCTCAGAACCCAGTGGGAGGTTAACTAAATCGTTAAGTTCAAAGTGAGGCAGCTCTGTGCCTGTTCCCCTCGTGGTTGCCCTGGTAAAGAAACATCTGCCTTAGAGTAATGAAATCATATTAAGAAAACCCCACAAGTGTAAGAGAATATCTGGACGATGGACTTCCTGTCCTCCCACTGACATTGGCCTTGTGAGTGTAGGAAACAAATTAGGTAGGTGCCTCTGTCTGTGACCACCCTGTGTCACTCTCTGATAGGACACCCCAGGAACCCAGGACCAGGAAGTCCCAGGAGCTTAACCTTTTGGAGGTTGCCTGAATCTCACTCAGGAGGGGTTAGCAAGAATAGAATTGGAACCCACTTGTTAGCCAGCTAATTAATTCTTGAGCACATCATGGAGATGCCAAAGTAAGTAAGATGAGCCATATCCTCAAGGTGAGAAGAAGGTGGAGATGCATATACACAAGTAGCTGTACTATAAGACTGGATTGAGGAGGTAAACGAAGTACTATAGGAATTCTTTTCCTATTCATTGTTTGTTTGTTTTTTTGGTACCAGGGATTGAGCCCAGGGATGCGTAACCACTGAGCCACATCCCCAGCCCTTTTAATTATTTATTTTAAGACAGGGTCTTGCTAAGTTGCGGAGGCCAGTTTTGAACTTGTGATCCTCCTGCCTCAACCTCCCAGGCTACTGGCATGACAGGTGTGTGCCACTGTATCTGGCATTGTCCTTATTCTTAAATAGGTCATATTTTTATAGAAAGAAATTTAGCAAATATGAAAGTAAGCTAAAGGAAAAATTTAAGATCACTCCAAATCATACCAGACATCAAACCATTCCAAGGATGTCATGAGGATTAAGTGACAAATCTGGTGGGCAAATTTGAAAGTAGCCTTCTTCCCTTCATTGATCTAGCCCTTCTAGGCCTGGATTCCTCCACAGACTCAGAACCAACAACTTATCTGGACCCCTTTAAAGTTTTCCAGGCTTGTAGTTCATTTTGTTTCTTATGAAAATATGTGCATGTGATCAAAGCATGTGTATGCCCTTTCTGTATGTATACTTTTTTCTGTAACAGAATTCTGCTATATAATGGATTTTACCTTTTGATATCTGACTATGCCACAAGCATTTTTCAAACTGACATACATATTAGCATCCAGATATTTAATATCTACATTACATCTATTATTTAACCTGAAAATAATTTAGCCAACCAAGGGTGAGAGATGGGAGGGTGCTGTCCTTTCCCTGAAGTCAAATGAGGGGATTCTGCTGGCAGCTCTGTGCAGTTTGCAGAACCAGTGCTGTGTTGGATCCTGCCTGAGAAATCTACAGTGCACATCTGGCTGGTCGGCAGCTGATGGCTGATATGGGATTGATTAGCCTTCACTCGTGGGATGTCAGAACCATGTCAGAACCCGGGATGCCAGAACATTTCCACGCTTCACACCTCAGAGGAACAAGTTGCTTGGTGATCACATCAACATAAAGGTTACATTTGTATTACATAACAGAGCTCAGATTTTACTTGAATGCTAATGAGGACCCATTGGGAGGTGGGGAGGAGAATGATGCTGGCAGAGCCTTGCTGGAGATGAATCTAATTGTGTGTAAGACAACTGGAGGGAGGGGAGAAAAGAGAGCAGGAAGTCAGTGCTGAGACTAATCAAAGTCTGAAGATAAATGTTCCCTCCTTCCACGGCAGTTAAAGGATCTGGGTTCATGTTGGGTCTTACCACAGATGAACTTGAATCAGTCATTTCTCTTTCCGGAGCCTTAATAGCTCATTGTTAATGGCATTAAAAAACAAACAAACAACAAACAAACAAACCAAAAACCACCCAAGGGTAGGGGATGAAAACGCTTCAGATCTTGATAGAGATGGAGGTCGTATGAGATTGTGAATGTTCTAAATGCCACTAAGTTGTATACTTTAGAATGGTTAATTCTATGTTTCATGTATATCACTTCAACTGAACAACAAAACCTCTCCAAGTGGGTCATGAGGATTAAGTGACAAATCTGGTGGGCTGATTTGCCCTGCCATTCTTGTGTGGGCAAATTTGAAACTAGCCTTATTCCCTTCATTGCTCTAGGCCTGGATCCCTCCATAGACGTAGAAATGACAACTTATTTGTACCCCTTTAAAGTTTTCCAGGCTCATAGTTCCACCAGTTATTAAAATCTCAATCGCCGTGTGGTTCATAACGTCAATATCCTTTCTCCTGCCACTCCAGCTGCTCCCACAGAGTAGGCCAGTGCCTGGCTGCAGGGTGTGCATCAGAGCGGGTTGTGAGACAAATGTTGTTGATGGTGGCCTGCAGGCCGGCAGGCTGTGGGAGGTTGTGCTTCCTGGGGCTTCTCCTGCCTGTGTCATCACCATTTGGCCCCTGGCCATGGCCTTGTCCTGGTGCTGTTGCAGGGGGGAGGGCCACTTCCTAAGTGCTTCTGTTGGGGGTCCACTAGCGAGGTGGTCTCCACGCAGGTGCAGTACAAGGTCCTCAGGCAGCAGCCAGCCTGGACCTAACATAGAGGACCCCAGAGGGGCAGCCATATCTGTGTTCGTATTGGGGTCTTGAGGGAGTGGGTGGACTGTCCCTCCTTTCAGAGCTGCTCTTGGTGCTAGCTCAACCAAGTAACCACACAGCCAGCCTCCAGTCTCTCACCTCCCACCCCCACCACTCAGTTAATATCTATGCTTCCATTTGCAG
>PVKS010006354.1:0-40251 GCA_004027875.1 Aplodontia rufa
GATACAAAAGCTTTGGTTCATATATACTATGGAATACTACTCAGCCATCAGAGAGGACGATATTATAGCTTTCGAAATCAAATGGATGGAGATGGACAGAATTATGCTTAGTGAAGTCTCCCAAGCTCAGAGATTTAAGGGCCGAATGGTTTCTTTCATCTGTTGATACTAGAATTTATGTTGATGCAATAGGACAGACAGCTGACCTAACAAAACCTCAAATTGAATAACTTTCAGTTCAACAGGGGGAAAGCTCCCTAGGTAACTTGGAGGTGTAGGGAAGGGGATGGGGAGGGGGGAGGGTATATGAAGAACTCATAGGAGTCTGGTGATTGGGAAGATGGGGGAACCATCCCAGAAGCCGATGTCATTCCTCCACTAGATACCCATTTAACACATGAGTTCTTCTGGGGGAAAGTGCAACAGATGAAACCCATAGTAGTTTATCTATGCTTTGGCATTACCCCTGGATAGCAAAGTTTATACACATTGATTGCTACTGTTTTGACAAAGTTTCCCCCTCATCTGTATCCTGTATTGCTATATACTTCTAATAAATTTGAAAAAAAAATAAACTCCAGATAGAAGAACAAGCTAACATTCCTCAAAACTCACAAATAGAGGAAATTCAATAAAGGTACATGCTATTAATAGACAATCAAGACAGCACAGAACTTACTAATAAAACACAGTGTCTATGAAACACAACCATATCACTGTTCTAACACTGAATGTGAGTGGTCTCAACACACCAATCAAAAGACACAGACTAGCAGATTGGATCAAAAAACAAAATCCAACAATATGCTCCTTATAGAAAACCCACCGTACAGGCAATGACATCCACAGATTAAGAGTGAAAGGATAAAAAGAATCTACCAGGCACACTGCCCAGAAAGCAAGGTGGAGTTGCCATTTGTATATCCAACAAAGGGGATTTCAAACATAAATTAGTCAGAAGAGATAAAGAAGACAACTACATCCTAGTAAAGGGTACAACAGGAAGATATAACCATAGTAAATATATAGTCTCCAAACTCCAATGCCCCCAACTATGTGTAAAAACTTACTCTAAGAAATAAAACTACTTCTGAACCTCAACATGATAGTACTAGAAAACTTTAACACTCCTCTATCACCAATAGACAGATCATCAAAACAAAAATACAATAAAGAGATCTCCAGTCTGAACAACATCATAAATCAAAGAGACTTACAGACATCTACAGAATATTCCACCCCAAATTGGCAGAATATACCTTCTTCTCAGCAGCACATGGATCCTTCTCCAAAACAGAACATGTTCTAGTTCACAAAGGAAATTTCAGCAAATATAAAAATATTATTCTGTGTATCCTAACAGACCATGACGCCATGACCTTAATAATTAATAGCAAAAATCATAGTATAAAATGTACATATACATGGAGATTGAATAACACACCCTATTAAATGAAGAATGAATCCTAGAAGACATTTGAACAGAAATTAAAGAATTCTTGGAAAAAATGAGAATGAAGACAGAACACATCAAAACCTTTGGAGCAGCATGAAAGCAGTCTTAAGGGGAAAACTTATTGCACTGAGTGTCCACATTAAGAATCAATACAGATCCCAAACAAATAAGCATGTGCTCCAACTCAACTCTCTGCAAAAAGAAGAACAGTCTATTCCCAAAGGCAGCAGAAGTCAGGAAATGATTAAAATCAAAGCTGAAATCAATGAAATTGAGAACAAAAAAAAAAAAGAAAAATATCTATGAAACGAAGAGCTGTTTCTTCAAATTAAAAAAAGGAAATTTGACAGACTCCTCACTAATCTAAATAAAAGAAGGAGAGAATTAAAGCAAAGAAACAAAATCACCTTAAAAGGGGGTGATCACCACTGATCGCATTGAAGTCAAACAGATTATCAGAACATATTTTGATAATATTCAGAACTATAGTCCTCCAAATCAGATATCTGCAAGACATGGACAAATTTCCAGACACATGCAACATCCACAAATTGACACAGGATGAAATTGAAATCCTAAAGAGTCCAATAATAGACACCAAAATCCATACAGCAATTAAAAGTCTTCCATAGAAGAAAATACCAAGACCTGATGGATTCCCCACTGAGTTTTACCACAACTTTGAAGAAGAGCTAAAAACCTCTTCTTATTAAGCTATTCCTAGAAACTGAAAGAGAGGGAACTCTCCTAGACACCTTTTATGAAGCAACTATAACTCTGGTACCAAAACCCAACAAAGACACGTCAAAAAAAAAAAAAAAAAGAAAACTACAGACCAATATCCCTCATGAACATCAATGCAAAAATTCTTAGTAAAGTTCCCATAAACTGCATTCAAAAGCACATCAAGAAGATAATTCATCATGATCAAGTGGGCTTTATTCCAGGTATGCAAGTATGGTTCAACATATGCAAATTCAATAAATGTGATTCATCAGTTAAAAAGTAATAAGGACAAAAGCCATATGATCATCTCAATAGAAACACAGAAAAGGTCTTTGATAAAATCCAGCCCCATTTACGCTCAAAACTCTAGAGAAAATAGGGATCAAAGGAACTTATCTTAACTTTGTGAAGGCCATATATGCCAAACAGTCTGTTAGTATAATACTAAATGAAGAAAAGTCAAAAGCATTCCCACTAAACTCAGGAACAAGACAAATATGCCTGCTCTCACCACTTTTATTCAGTATAGTCCTCAAGACCCCAGCTGGACAATCAAGCAAGAGGAGGAAATCAAAGAGGTAAGAACAGAAAGGCTGGAAGTCAAACTTTCCCTGTTTGCTGATGACATGATCCTATATCTGGAAGATCCAAAAAACTCCACCAGAAAACTGCTTGAGCTTATAAACATATTTAGCAAACTGGCAGGCTAAAGATCAATATAAATCAATAGCTTTACTATATGCTAACAATAATAGGGTAGAAGAAGAAATCAGGAAATCAGTCCCATTCACAATATCCTATAAAAGAATAAAACACTTGGGAAATAATTAAACAAGAAAAGTAAAGGACCTCTACAATGAAAATTATCAAACACTGAAAAAAGAAATTGAAGAAGACCTTAGAAGATGGAAAGATGTTCCATGCTCTTGGTTAGGCAGAATTAAAATAATTAAAATGACCATGCTGCCAAAAGCACTATACAGATTCAATGCAATCCCTATCAAGATTCCAATGTCATTATTTACAGATATAGTAAAAGAAATTCTCAAATTCATTTGAAACAACAAGAAATCCAGAATAGCCAAAATTTTACTAAGGAAGAAACACAAAACAGGTGGTTTTGCAATACCAGATCTAAAATTATACTATAGAGCTATAGTATTACAAACAACATGGTACAGGTATCAAAACAGGAATGAAGACCAATGATATAAAACAGAAGACTCTGAGACAAACACACAAATCTTTAAACATATGTTCTTTGACAAAGGGGGTCAAAATATAACATGGAGGAGAGAAAGTCTACTCAACAAATGGTGCTGGTCAAACTAGATAGCCACTTGCAGAAAGTTGAAATTAAATCCTTATTTTTCACCTTGCACAAAAATCAAAACTAAATAGATCAATGAAGTAGGAATTAAACCAGCTACCATACAACTGCTAGAAGAGAAAGTACGACCAACACTCCAACATTTGGTAGTTGGCAATGACTTTCTTAACAAGACTCCTAAAATGAAAGAGTTATAGTCAAAAATCAATGAGTGAGATAACATGAAGCTAAAATGTTTCTTCACAGACAAAGAAATAGACAAAACATTCAAGAGACAACTTACAGAATAGGAGATAATCATGGCCTGTGTTCCCTCTGACAGGGAACTAACATCCAAAATTTACAAAGAACTCAAAAAATTCAATAACAAAAACTCAAACAATCCAATCAATAAATGGGCCAGAGAGCTAAACAGAAATTTCTCAATAGAGGAAATTGAGCAAGCAAATGAGTACATGAGAAAGTGTTCTAAATCATTGGTAATCAGAGAAATGCAAATCAAAAACTACATTAAGATTTTACCTCTCTCCAGTAAGACTGACAAAGATGAAGAACACAAACAATAACAAATGCTGGAGACATTTTGGTGAGATAGGAGCACTAGCACACCGTTGGTGGAACTGCAGACTGGTAGAGCTGCTCTGGAAAGCACTGTGGATACTCCTCAAAAAATTAAGTATGGATCCACCATACAAATCAGCTATTCCTCTTCTGGGTATTTTCCCAGAGAAGTTAGAATCAGCACATTACAGCAACACAGCAAAATCAATGTTCATAGCAGCTCAATTTACAATAGCTAAATCATGGGTTCAATCCTGATGTCCCTCACTGAATGAAGGGATCCAAAATCTCTGACACACACACACACACACACACACACACACACACTCGAGCGTGCACGCACACACACATACATGCATACACACACCAAAAAAGTGGAGTTCTATTCAGCTATTAGAAACAACATTATTACAGCCTTTGAGGGTAAATGAATTGCAATGGTAGAAATCATGCTGAGCGAAGTTACCCAAACCCAGAGAGTCAAGGGTTGGATATTTTCCCTCATTTGTGGAGGCTAGGTCTAACCCAGGTTTAGGTGAAAAGTAGTAAAAACTCATGTATTGGAACCATCAAGGGCATAGAATACATAATCTAGGAGAACCATAGACATAATGGGGGATGGGGTAGGGGGAATTAGAGAGGGAGGGAAGATAGGAAGGTTTCTCAGGAGATAATGAACAAGGTAGTATATTCTTTACCCACCCGAGAAGACAATCCTGTTCTTTATAGAATTTTCTAATGTACATAAAAGTTCTTAGAACAATGCAGGTAAATGCCTTTTATCTAGACTCATCAATTGTTAAATTATTGACATTCTAGACATTCTACTCTCTCTTCTCTTTTAAAATATTTTTGAGGAAATTACCAAGAATTTATGTATCTGTTTCAGTATATTAGCAATTAGTGCAAATCGTTTTCATGTTTAAAGTGTCTCCAATTTGGACAAGGAAATTCTCTTCAGGCCAACTCCTTTGTCTTTTGTACAGGATGCAATTTGTACTTTGACAATTCCTGACTTATTTATGTGCAAAAAAATCATTGTCCAAGTTCTAACTATCATTCATGGAATTTAGAAATCCGACTGTATCCTTGAATCAAAATGAATGAGATCCTGTGTCCTACGGCCCTTTCCTGACACTAGCCCTCTATGTCTGGGTTAACAGTAGTTGGAGTGGGGCTGAAGCCCTAGGGAAATGCTTCCTACCACTTTGCCTATGAAGGAATCAAGTCCTCTCACCTGTCTTCACAATTGCTGTCTGCATGCTTCCTTAAGTCTTGCAGAAGGAAAAACTTTGAATACAAACTTTAGAGAACTAGACCCTTGTACCTCAACTAAGGGTTCAAAGATGATAATGGAACATGAAATTTATTCCAGTCTAGCCAAATTTGCTCACTCCATATCAGAGGGTCATCTGAAAATCCAACACACATGAACACTACCAGTAACTCACAAGTGACCTTTTTTAGGACCCAGTTTCTCTTCTCAAAATATTGTATTACACATTCTGGTAAATTTCCCATATTTGAGAAAAATGGGAAATTCTATTAAGCCCAGGGCTTGCATTTTCTATGAGACACTGGAGATTACCCCAGAGTAGAATGGAAGTATTTCCTACCATTTATTTTATGCTGCTGCTGTACATTTTGCTACTCAAATGTCTCTGAATATTGCTGTCTTTGAAGGAAAAAAAATCTTGAAGTATAGAAATACACAGAAACCACTTTCCTTGTTAACCATTTTTCTGGCATTTTCAACTTCTAAGAATTTCTATTCATAGTGAGACTGCTTCACATAACTAAGAGAAATCTAAGCTTTAACACATTCCATGCTAAGCATTCCTCTTAGTCTGTGGCTTCTGCTACAGATCCAGGCATTAAATTCCTGATCCATCAGAGTTGTAGTCAGTGGGCTCTCTTCTTTCCTCTGTTAAGTTCCCATACAAGCTGAAGCATTCCTTTTATGTTACAAAACTGATTGAATGAAAGATGGTGAGATGCCTCTCATTTTCTCTGCATTTATTCTTTATACACTGCTGGGTGAGGCTTATCATTTTCACCATTTGGTCTGTGCTTGAACCAACCATACAGGAGAAGCATGTCTGTAATGAAAACTAATTGTTCTGATCTATTTACATAGACCTTTTTATTTAAAACTGAGTCTTCATCCTAGAGACCCATAGTCATTTCATCTGTACTAAAACTTAAGATATTAAAGGGTTTTAAAAGTTTTCCAAGCTGTTCAAATTATAGGCAAAAATGGAAACCTTCAATCTAAAAAAGAAAAGAAAACAAAACACCGCTTTCTCATTGCCTTCATTGACCAAGATGGCTGTCTCCTCCAACATTCCTTTTCCTTCGAATTATTTGTTAGTGTCACTCACATTAATTCCATTGGCCTCAGCATGTGATCACTGTGGAGATAGGGCTGTGAACTAGTTCAAGTCACTGCCTCATGGTACGGATCCTATTGAAGGCTTCTGTGCAAGAACCCCTCTGTTCTAAGAAGGATATTTTGAAAAGGTAGCTCCTCTTCCTAAACTGGAAATTGTGCTGCTGTGCTGTGCTGACTTTACTCAACCTAAACACAATGTCAGCACACAAAAGAGGGAAGAGCCAGGAGCAGATGGGAGAAGTTAGGGAATTAAGTGGGCAACATCCAGAGTCTACTCTGGGCTTTTTGTTATGGGAATAAACATTTCTATGAGGATTAAGCCAATATGTTACTTATGGGCGGTGTGGTTTTGTTTTGTTTTGCTTTTGTTTGTTTTTGGTTTTTGCCTAGTTACAGACAAACAAAAGCAACTAGCAAGGATCCCAAGTTCCTTCCTAAAACCCCTGCCCTCACTGCCTTTTGTCTACATCCAGGAGTATTTAGAATTTTTGAAAACTGCTGAATCCCCATTGAGCCCATAAGCCCCACTGAATCCTCAGCACCTGCCATGGAATTGAAGAGTCTTCCTATAACTAAGAATGCAAAAGCAGCAACAAGGTTTAAAAGGGCCTCAAGTTTCTCCTCTACTGGTCAAGATCCATGGTTAGATTCTCATGCTTAGTGCACACTATTGATAGTTAATTTAATTTTTATGTTTTAAAAATGAAAAGAAAATCAAATTTCTTATATTTTTCTGTGGTACACAAGATTCCATAGCAAGTAACTTTCTAAGGTAACTAAAGCTGATGGGACATGAAACCTGCCTGGAATTTGCTGGATTAGGAATAACAAACTGCCTCCCTCTGACCCACAGAAGTATGTCATCTATTTTGGAAACTATCTGAGTTTAAAGCAAGCACCTGGCTATAAAGACAAAACTAGCTGTTTTATAGATAAAGAACACCAACTCGTTACAATATGTCTTTCAAAGTTTGTCATCAGAGAAGCTGCATTAACTATCAGTATAGTTACTTTATTTTGAGGAAACTAAGTGATAACTCCACTGATTCTACTACATATTGAGACCACACTGTACTGAGCAGCTTTTGGCAGTGGTGGGCAAAGCAGGGATACTCAGCACTCCTGGGAAAATATCAAAAATTCACTGCTAATGGCTGCTCACGATAATCTCTCTCTTTACATTTTCAGTGACACCATCAAATCCTTGACATGGTGTCTGCTAATTGGAAACATGAAGAAACAATCTCAGGAGCTTTCTAAAAGCCTTCAGTGTTTAAGCCTAAATTTTTGGCTACACCCCACTTGGGGTACTCTCATTGCTGTCTTAATTCTAATAGTGTTTGCTTATTTTTACTTTGCCTGGTCAGGACACTTGCAGGGAAGGACCTGAGCACCCAGCAATGTCAAGGGTGAATTTGCTTTGTCAGACAGCTGCTTTAAAAAAGGGATGGGGGGCGTTGGGGATTTAGCTCAGTGGCAAAGCGCTTGCCTAGCACGTGCAAGGCCTGAAGTTCGGTCCTTAGTCCTGAAAAAAAGAAAAAAAGGATGGGGAGGCTGGAGTTTGACTGACCAGAGTTTGACTTGCTGAAAATAGTTAGTCCAGTCAAAGTGGATATATTCTATTTTTTTAAGAGTAGAAAGAAAGAGAGAGAGACAGAGACAGAGAGAATTTTTATTTCACATGGCTTTCGTTGCTACAACACTTAGTTGTGTACATGAGTTCTGGGGTTTGAACCTGTGTATTTGCACGTGCCCTGTAAGCACCATAACCACCCAGCCACTGCTCCAGCCCCCAAGGTGGAGGCTGGGGGCAGAAACAACCTCTCTGGACACCCTACTTCACACATAGCCTTTCAAGATCACGCTACCCTAGTTTAGAAGTCACAAGAAGTCCCTCCTTATCTTAGATTTCCCCTTTGTGACCCTCAATGAAAACAAGCCAAAGGCTTGGGGGCCTCACTTCTGTTATGGCCCTTGACCCCCTTACTGCTTTCAATCTGTACTCTGTATCTGTGTTATTCTTTCCCCACAGTTAAGGGGGTCATAGCTGACAAGTGGCACCCAAACATGACTTGGAATCGAAAGGGTGATGGAAGCCGAGGAAACCGGGGAGCTCCTTATGGGATTGTAAGTAAGAGGAATTCTGCATCCTCGGGATTGTTCAAGTCAGGGAAACAACTGAAAAGTCATTAAAGCAGAACATAAAGAGTATATTAGGGTGCTTCAATACCTACTTAACGCCTCTGGAGCAGTGGTGGCTGAGAATGCGATTAAAATTGCTTCAAGTAGTGATAGATCTCAATCCCTGGTTCCCAAACAACGGCACTATGGATGTTAAAATCTGGGATCGAGTTGGAATATGAGAGGAGTCCATAATATGGGAAAGGTGCCTGTGCATGCTTAGGTGATGTGAGGGCTGATGCACAGTGCCTGACTCGAGATCAGGATGAAACTGCTTCACTGCAGCCTCCGCCTGTGGCTCCAATTCCAGCATATGGAACAGAAGCTCCCATGGAGGAGTGATCTGGGCCGCCTCCTCCAGCAGGGGCCCAACTAGCATGGGCAGTGGCACTTAATCAGGCAACTTTGGAAGGAGAGATAAAGGCTTGTCCAGTAGCCAAGCAACACAGGGCTTGGATTAATACACCTATGGATTATTCTGTCAACAAAGAAATTAGGAAATTATCCAGGAATATGGAGCCACAAGCTGTTATATTTGAGGGCTTGTGGGGACCCGGTGACTCAATCCCTCATGAACCCATGGGATTTGGCAAAAATTTATTTAGAAGGTTCTCAGTACTTGAGCTGGAGATCAGAGTTTGCTAAGCTGTGCACAGAGCAAGTCAGTCGGAATGCTGGAGTGGTTCGAACCCCAGTACCACATACATAGTGAAGGGTGGGATCAGTGAAGGCCACATGTAAACCTAAATGAAATTGATTCTGTCTTTCTCACTGTACCTCTGTCTTTAAAAAATAAAATAAAAGGGTGGAGGGAGTGGAGATGTGGAGGTCATGTACGCCAACAGTGGGTTAACATGTGTCCCTGACAAGAAGGGTGGGGGAATGCCCTGGCCAGATTTGACCTGGTGAAAAAGCAGCTAGTCCTGTTAAGGTGGATGTTCTTGCCTGGGGGCCAAAACAGCCTCTCATATACCCTGCTTCCCATGCTTTAAAGATCATGCTGCCTTAGCTTAGAAGTTACAAGATGTTCCTTCTTATCTTTAACACCTTCCCCTTTGTGACCCTCAGTAAAAGCAAGCAGAAAGAGAGTTGCGCTGACACCCTCACTTTGAGTCCACACTCTGTGTCTGTGTCATTCTTTTCCCACAGGTTTGCGGTCAGCTGACAACCATTTTGCTCCTGTTTTCCTTCATCGTGTGCTTACTTTATTGGACCACGGACTCTATCCACATCTTCTATAATTTTAATTCACCAGAGTCAGGTGTTTTCTAGGTTTTTCTATGGTAGATACTGGTACTATGTTAATCTAACATTCTTCCCCATAACTCCATATTCTAAATATCCAAGTCATTTAAAAGATTCTTTTCTGGGGCTGGAGTGGTGGCTCTGCGGTTATGGTGCTTGCCCAGCATGTGCAAGTACCTGGATTCAAACCCCAGCACCCACGTACAAAACTAAGTGTCAACAAAAGCTGTGTGAAAAACTCAATAAAAATTGATTCTCTCTGTCTCTTCCTCTCTCTCTCTCTCTCTCTCACTGTTCTTTCTTTCTAAAAAAAAAAAAATTCCTTTCTGTGAATGCTTCCTCATTGACATAAAGAGTTCCAAACATGTTTTAATTAAAGTTATTTTCAGCTTTTCTTTTTAATGCAAAGTATGACTCTAGTTATGGCATTGGCTAAACTATGCATAAAGTTCCTTTTGGCCTGGATGATATAATTATTATAAGAATATTTGATAGAAGGAAGATCAGTAGAGAAAGGGAATCAAGAAGGAGGGAGAGAGAGAATGAGGAAATAACTAGAGATGAAAGCTACTATATGAAGCTGTGTCCATGTAGAAATAAACTACAAAAATCAATAAATCATCCATGTGTATAAAAATCACATTGATTAAAATAAAAATAACAGTAATAGAAGGGACATCATTAGAGTAGAGCAAGCAGACCAGGAGAGGGAGGAGGGCAAGGAAAGGAAGGATTGAGGAATGAGATTGCTCAAATTCTGTTATGGGCATGTACAAACACGGCATAATGAACTGCCTATTATGTATATTTGTAATACACAGAAAAATAAATAAAAAATAACTTGTGATAGTACTCCCCAAGCAGGGAAATGCTTAATCCTACCTTCCTTAAACTTCATACATTTAATCCCTCTTTCTCCTTCCAGGATGGTCCCTTTCTAATCTCCCTATGAAATGTCTGAAAGCTAACCCTTATTTCCCAGCTTCTAAGGAGCTCTTGTCCTTGGAAGTGTGCCTTCTTGCTACTCAATGGGCTAGGGAAACACTGCCTCATAAATACCTGTTAATTGCTACTTCCTTAGAGCCTGAGAGCTCTATCTATTCCCACCCCATAAATGTGTGATCATCTTTGAACCAGTTTACAGACTTCTAGAAAATCAGTTTTTGCTCATAACAAGTCAAAAAGAAACAAATAATAAAAGTAACAGATAAGGCAAGGAAAATTTATTTTTTCAAAAATTTATGATTTTCAAAAATTTCTGGACTAGTTAACTTTACTGTAGCACAGTGTGAGCTACTAGGAAGTATGAATTAACAGAAGCGATGTGTCCAAATAGTCACTTCTTAGCCATCTCCTACATCAATAATGACATTTATGGGTTAGCATTAGAGGTCATGACAAAGGCATCCTGTCATCTTAATATTCATCAGCAAATGGATAATTTGGGTGATCAGCCAACCTGAAATGAGAAAGTGAAATGCATAATTTGGACTTGGTGACTTCGTTTCTGTAGGGGTAAAGAAGTGGCACATATGGAGCTCCATTATGTTTCCTAAGCAGTTGTAGAATCTGTCATTCTTATCTACATGAAAATAGATTTATAGGAATTTTTTTAAATTGTAACTAATTATTTTAAATTGTATTCTCTTGCCTAGAAAAGCACTCAAAGAATTCAAAGAAAAATTCGTTATATGTATCTCCCTAGCTATCTGTCAATCTACCAAAGCAAAAAATCCTTTCTTATTTCACATTCTCAGTGAAAGCAGAAACTGATTGCACCACATTTTTTATTTATTTTTGTGGGGAAGACACATCCATTCATGTCATTTATTATAAGGACAAGTTCAGATATTGACCTATTTTAGGTTTACAGCAAATTGCTAGCAATTTCACTTCCATTTCAGTATTCATTAATTTATTCACACAACATGGTATTAGATTCAGATACTGAAAGGATGTCATTTATAAGACAGAATTCCAAAGTCTAAGAAGCTCACGATATCATATTTAGATCTCTCTATCTGAGTAACTATACAATAGAAAATCATTACTTACTAAAATATTTAATAGTTAACAAAATTATCAATTGATTGTTATTATTTCTTGATATTATATCCTTATTTCATCTTTCATTGTTATCTCTACAGACAAAGCTATTAGTAATGATAATGATGTATCTGCCAATTTTAAGTACATGTAATAATGGATTGTTAAATCCCCTTTCATGCATCATCATATTTATTTCTACTAAGAATTAATTTTCCCACATGCAGAGTGATATTATTCCTTGTTTATTCTCACTTACAATGCGTGTCCAATGTCAGAATAGTAATGATTTTGATGACTATAACATCTCTTGAACTTGGATTTTTTTTCCTGCACACTCTTCCCTTGGTTTTGAACATCTCTTCTCAAAAATTACTTTATCCTCTACATTGAGATGTCTGCATTTTCAAATGCAAAACTAAATGTTCTATCAACAGTCTAAATGATAGCCTTTTGAGAGTCATTTGCAGTGTCTGGGTTCTAATCCAAACTGCACTGAAAAGGAAGGGACAAACTTGAAACTAAAGTAAACTATGGCCATTTCTGTATGAAAGTTACTTACATCTGTTGGGGAAGATATCGATAGTTTCTGTTCAAGCCATCAAGGTCTTTCATGTCTTCTGCAGTTAACTGGAAATCAAAAACCTATTGCAAAATAGAAAGTTTTGGAATATTTAGACTGCATATTGGCAGTTTGAAAATCCAAAGAAATCAAATCATTGTAGAAACATCTAAAATATCCACGAAGTTTAGAAAAATTATTCAAGACGTCAAGCAAAACATTCAAATGATCAAGGAATGTCAGGTGAAAATGAAAATGAAGTGGGATGTATTGAAACTGCACAAGCTACAGACAAAAATAGATACAAAATAAGCTGACAAGAAAACAAAACTAATATTATTCAAAGGTTATATTGTGTACTTAAAAGATCCAGAGAAAACTAATCACATCCCATTCAAAAGACCAAGGAGCTTGCTTAAAGAGAATCTCCTTCTCTAAATTTAAGAAACTTTAAACATCAAAGCAATTTTCACTAATTTCTAGCATATTGAAATAAATGGGTTCTTAAAACTTTGGTAATTTTCTTAAAAATATTTTGAGAGAGAGAGAGTAAAATGTAGATTGTTTAACAACTTATAACTGGATAAAAAGCATTCAGTTCATTGTTCTATGACCTTTTCTATATATTTGAAAATTCTTTAAACTGTTGTGTTATCTGAAGATTATGAAAATTATCACTATTTTACAAATATAACTAACACAATGTATATTCAAATGCCTTCATAGCTAAGTTTGCGGTAATATATTAAAAGTCTAGGTAAATAATGGAAACTCACATCACAATCATGCATTAAAATGCTTAATATTTCAAAAAGTAGTTTCCATCCAAATTTTCTGAGTACTTCAATACAATATCAAGCAAACAAAGACTACCCTGGGCGGAGATTGATAATGCAGGCTGTGGACCAGGACCAACTCAAGGTGTGCAGAAGTAGACACTTTTTACTGAACAAAGCTGAAAACCCACACAGAAAGGAGCTTAAAGACTAAGAGGTATGATTTAATGGACAGAGCGATTTTCATTTTTTACAACAGACAAAGTGATTCTGTTTTATAACAGAATAATCAAGAAGAGCCAATATATCTTTAAAGCAGTGAAGAAGTAAGGAAATGTTTTGTGACATTGGACAGAAAGACTGGTTTTTCAACAAAATTAAGACAGTGGAGAAGAGTAATTAAGACAATTGATTAAAGAAAAGGAGACAGAAATGTAATTATTGTTGCTGAGAAATTCAGCTAGCCATTTATATATATATATATATATATATATATATATATATATATATATATATGGACACTTATTTAAAAGAGTATAAAATACTGCAGCTGAATTAGTGAACAATTGGAAATTAAAATCTATGATGCTTTTGTAAAGTAATAATAGAATACTGTTGGCTTCCCAATATAAGACAGGGTACTCCTCAACCACAAAGTAAAAATATGAAGATAATAATAAGAGAAGGGACTGTGTTCATGAAAATATACCAAAAGGAGAATGAAAGCACAAGGAGAATTTGGGAGAACATATTTCAATCAACGCATCTGAATCCAAAAAACAGTATACACAATATAAAAATGTGGTCCATCAATTATAAAAATGCTCCCCCAAATAATTCACATCTCCGAGTCTCCAAACTTTCCTATATGAATTTGTAATTTCTTTCACCAAGAGGCAGTGTTTATTTCCCCCACCTGTTGAGTCTTGTTGTTCTATGACTTGTGTTGGCAACCACAACTTGGCAGAACCAATAATGTGCCTGTTCTGAGTCCAGTCATGAAAAGGTGTGCAAGTATCCACTCATTAATATGAGACAGTTCTATGTGAAGTGGTGAAGCCTGGGTCTTGCATTGATTGATATAAAGGTCAATGGAGGAGAGCTGAGACACCCCAAAAAACAGACATACCCTGAAGTAGTCGGACCACACTATTGTGCAAAGGCATGAGAGATCTCATTACCAACACCTAAGAGAAGTCAGTGTAGCTGGAAGACATTTGCTGGAAGACATTCAGACCTCACAAAGGCAAATTGTCAAATCATAGAATCATGAGATAAATAAATGCCCTTTGTCTTATCTCAATATTGGGGGTAGTTTGGTTTGTGAATAGTCTAAGTAATGGTTCAAAAAATTCTCTTGCTTGACAGTGAAAACATAAGTAAGCTATATAAAAAGGTAAGTTATAAACTGACAGTCAAAAAGTAAAACTGTCAAAATGAATAAATATGTGAATATTAAATTATATTGAGTAATCTATGAAATATTAAATAAAATCATGTTATACAATAAAAATCACACCACCCAAATTTTTCTCTCAGAAAATAATAAAAAATGTCACTTGCACATGGTTACACAATACATGGCTAGACATGTTGAAAACCCATTCTGTGTTCTTTTCCTAATCGTAATTCCATCCAGCTACATGTCTGTCCTACTATAGAGTCGGTGAAAACACTTTTGAAAGTTCCTGAAAGCTTCCAAGCAGAGAATTTGCTGGGATATGGACTTGGCTCCAAAACACCCTTAGATGTTTCAAAGAACACACATGTGAACTATACTGTGTAGGAATCCTAATGCCCACACTACTCCTTTATACCTGAATGTTCTCTTTGATTTCATTCTCCTTTAAACTCTGGGCCAAGGGCACAACTCCACGCTGCAGCTGGTAGCGAAGGGCAATCAGGGCTGGAGATCGCTTGTGCTTTTTTGCCAAGGCACCAAGTACTGGATCCTCTAAAAGAACTGGGGAGTTCTGGTCCACCCTGGAAGGAAAAGCAGAGAAGCTGCAGTTATGGAGCCAAGTTAGTTAGGAGGTTTTCAATCCTTTCTTTTTTTGGGAGAAGGGGTGACTTGGGATTAAACCCAGAGCCATATACCCAGCCCTATTTCATTTTATTTTGAGACAGGGTCTCACTAAGTTGCTGAGGCTGGCCTCAAGTTTGCAATCTTCCTTCTGCAGCTTCCTAAGTCACTGGGATGATAGGGAAGCACCACTGCAGCCACATGCAATACAGACTTAGGTATGTTTATTAGACCACTATAAGCTAGAAGTGCTTAAAGGCAGTCCATGGACCAGCAGCATCAATGACTCATGGATTGTTCCCAGAAATGCAAATTCTTCCCTCTCTCTGACCAAGTTGAAAGAGACATGAAATCTGAGTCTCATAGGACTATAAAGAGTTAATCAATTATGGCATTTTATGTAAACTTCCTATAGTTCTTATTACCATTGTTTATCTCTTGAAGTTCCCAGAGCACTGTAGGCAACCAGAATGATGTCTTTTGATTTACAGAAGTCCAGCAGTTTGCTCTGATTGAAATAAATATGGCATTCTACCTGCAGTAGACAAGATAGAAGGTATCAGATTCTACTGAATGCTAAACTTAATATGATACAAAGGGTTAAATTTTAAAAAGTGAATTTAAAAGAACTGAAACTTTTACATTGAGTTGTATCAGAAATTAAGAATTTGGTGAAAGACTCATGAGGACAAGTTTGAAGGACACTTGGTAGGTAATATGGAGGTGACATTTGCACAAATTTGTTCATCAAATGCAATAAAATCAGATTCCAGAACTCTGGGATTAGAATAATTACCGCAAACCATGATCTCTAGGAACATCTTCCATTTAAACCACATCAACTTTGGATAAACTGACCCAGACTTGAAAGTCTCCCTTCATAGTGTTTGACCATGAACAATGGAAACTTGGAAGTCTGATTAAACCCTCCTGTCACTTAGAAGGCAAGAGGCAAAACTGGGCAGGGCCCTCTGAAAAATTCCATGGGACTTCTAATAAAGCTGGAAGGCAGAATGGACATGCTATCCCTCTTCTGTCATAGAGGATCCTCTCTCTCCCTTGAGAGTGTCCCTTTTTTCTCTTTTCTTATCCCTTCTAATAAACTCATACCTCCTATTTTGAGCAACCTGTGTTATGCATAATCCAGCAACTGAGGACCTCTTGGCTGCCTTGGATCCTTCACAGGCCCATGTTCTGTAACAAGGAATTCAAGTCTAACTCCTAACTGATTAAAAGTGTGAATGTATGAATAAGCTAACTGATATTACAAGATAATTTTTTAAAATTCAAGTTGACATTTCCCTGTTAGAAGATTTCATAAAACTGACAGAAAGCCATGTGTGAACCCATGTTGGATCCTGGGGAAGAACTCTGAAAGATATTTCAGAAAAGCAATAAGAATTTTGAACACAGATTAGATTTAAATGATGTTAGAAAAGTATTATTCCTTTATGTATACTAATGGAAATGTAACTATATGAGAGATCATCTTCATTTCAAGGAGGTATTCTCTGAGGTATCTAAAAGTGAATTGTCTACTCCATAATGTACTTAACAAAGTTTAGTATAATATTATACATATGTTTGCAGATATGCTCACATAAATCAACAACTCTCAGTGTACCAAAATTCAACAATTTTAGGTGCAAGGTAGAAGACAAGGAGTTTCTTTATTATCATAATCTGAATTTTTCTGAATGTTTAAATTCTTCATGATAAAATATTGGAGTAAAACTAATACTAAAATTAAAGTAATTTTCACTTTTTAACATTTACATGTGAATTTTAGAGTGTTTTTTCAATACACATGAAATACATGAATTTTATAAACTCTGTTTTTCAACCATGCCTGAAAGTTGTCTGAAAGTAAGAACACAGAACCATGCATAGAGTTGTTGTAATTAACAATTGATTTTCTATGAGAAAGCTCAGAAGAGAAACATGGAACATGGGGTCAGGCACAAGGCCAACTGTGTATTCAGCAGAACATTCCTGAGTGTGGGTTTCACCAACCATGAGTTTCACCATTATCAAGAAACTTCCACTCAGTCTACTTTAACTTTTATACGTTCCACTTCAGTATTTCTGTAGCTAAGACTCAGGGTCCATAAAGTTGAAATAACATAACATAAACTCAGGCATCCAAATTTCACACAAACCCTTACCACTAACTCTTCCTATTTTTGTTCTTTTCTTATTCACTGATCATTATTGTGTACTGGCCTTCTTTCCTATGTATAGTTCCCTCCACAGAACATTCAGTCATCTAAGCTCTGATCATCTTTCATAGCTCAGGGAAACATGGACTTCTTCTGTGACGTTTGATGAACAACAATTGTGTTCTTGATCACCTTTATATTCCCAGATTCCTACATGAATTGGGCACTGAGTTCTCCCCACCATTTTCACTCATAATTTGTCCAACAGAGATACAATTGATAATCTTTCACACCCTCCAAGACAGAAGCACTAATCTTAGACTCTTCTGTTCAACAAGGGTAAACTAACTGAGTGACAGGACAAATGGACACCTGGCAGTGGTACAGCAACAAGGAAATGAAGAAGAGATCGAGATGAGGTTCAGAGTCTCACCTGGTTGCAGACAGGCTTATATTTGAGGCCGGGTTTATTCAGGATCATCTCCAGCTGCCTGCGGTTGAAGTTGGACACCCCGATGGACTTGGCCAATCCTGCATCCTTACACTTCTCCATGGCCTTGAGAGAAAGGGGATGTGATGGGTCATTAGTACAGTCCACAATGTCAATATATCAGCAAGAAAGAAGTGACAAAAGAACACTGGCAAGAAATGTCAAGGAACTGACTGAACTGATTACTAAGAAGAGAAAAATGGTAAAGAGAATAGAAGAAGGTTTTGACAGCCAGAAAAAAATGAGTCCAATTTTATTTTTAGGGAAAGAGACATTACTTTATGTGGAGGCAAGAGAGAAATGTCTGCATAGTCATTACTTCCCCTATATTTCTGCCTATAACTTTCCAGAAATGCATTCCCCCCACCATGAATCTAACAAAAATCCTCTTTTAAACATATGAATTTCTAGGCAACTAAAGTTCAGGAGAAAACATGACCTGACCTCTGGGCTTCCCACGTGGTCTTTCCCTCAGACACTCACCTCCCACACAGCACAGAGATCCACTGAGTCATATAGTACTTTTCCATTTCCATCTAGTGGATAAAAATCTCCCCCTGGCTGGAATACAAAGAGTTGTTACAGCAATCTAGTCAAATTCATATGTCTATCCACAGTAATGTTCCAAGGTATATATAGGGAATAAGACACTAAACCTCAAGGAAAAAGTGGAGCATCATTCTACATTCATCTATTTACAATGTGTTTAACATGTGGAGGTGTAAGGTTTACCTTTAGGGGCTTAGGTCCCTGCATTCTCTTACATAACTATATATGTTATCATATAAAAATTTCTCAGATCTCCTAATGAGGTCTTCTAGTTGGATTATGTTACTTTTCCTGTCCCTATAAATTCTCTGGGAAATTTTCACATGGAAAGTCCATGGCTTACATGAGCTTGATCTCCAAAAATAATGATGTCACTGAAGACTCAGGCTAAACACCATTCTTCATCAACTTGAACACATGTGGGTTTAAGAATATGTATGTAGAACAAAAATGGTCAATCAAGTTATATCAAGATTGACTGGATGCTAGAAGATGAAGAGATCTTATCAATAACATTGAAACCTGAACTGCATTAAAGTATATTTAATGCAAATGTAAAAGGATAATACAAAAACCAAGCACATATCTAATAAGGCAGACATAATGGATGAATGAATTGAGATATTTATGAAGATTACTTCTAATCATAAACATAGCTATGGAATGGACTTCCCATTCATACAAATTAAACTCTTTTATTTAAGCCTCATTGAGCATCTTCTACAATTCATATGAATTAAATTTACAGCAGAAGTTTAATTCAAACATCCATGGTAATGATGACCATGCTGATGGCTGAAATTAAATAGGTTTGGTGATGCAAATTGCTTACCTTCATCGCCATTGGGTAATGAATAAGATAAAGGTCAACATAGTCAAAACCAACGTTTTTTAGTGATCTTTCCAAACAAGATCGGACCAGCTCTGGTCGATGAAAAGTGCACCAAAGCTACAGAGGAAAAAGAACAGAAATTGTGCCGGATTAATATATTACCTATATTTTGGATGTTTATAACACTTAATGTTGAGACATTTATCTATTGTTTTGAAACTACTGATTACAGGGATGATATTTTTTTTTTATATTCTCTCCATATCTTGGGTTTCCACTGATCTTTCCTGTATATGTGAACTGGATCATATTTGTGGTTATTGTTAGTCAATTGAATTGTGGGAGGAAATTAAGACATACAATTTTAACAAATAATATCAATTGAATCTTTCAATTGTGTTTCAGAGATGAAAAGCTATTGTTAGTCTAATTATCTCATTTATTCATTCCAATAGATAAAAATTTATATCCCTTATTTATATAACTGAAGGGAAACATGTTTTGAACATTTTAATATGTGCTACACACAAATCAAGACACTCTAGCTATATCTTGTTTACTACCCATAGAACTCTTTTATTTGGTTCTTTGATTATGACAAATGTAAAAATTGATACTCAGAGTGATAAAACACTTTAGAAAGTCACCCAGGAGATACAAGAACCATAATCTGGTCATAGTTCTCTCTGATTCTATAACCAATACTAATTAATATTGTTGAGTGGAGAATCAGAAAAGCAAAAGAACTTTAAAGTCCTTAATTTGTAGACAGTGAGTACAAATTCATAATCTTTCTATTTTTAATACTGGATCTTCTATGTGAATTACTGGTAAATAAACATTGCACTGATCACCACATTCCACTATTCACTGATCACCTCACATAATTTTCACCTCTTCATAACACATTTCAGTTTTTTTTTTGCACTGTACACAACATACCTTTGAAGTGTAGAATATGTCTTCTCTCTTCACGGTGCCATCTGCAATCTTGCTTCTAACAGCCTGTCCTACCTCCTCTTCTACTTGGTACACAAGAGCAGAATCAATGTGGCGGAACCCAGCATCTATAGCTATTTTGGTGGCCTCTCTTGTCTCACTGTTCGGAATCTAAAGGAACAACCAAAGTAGTAATGGGAGAATCATGTTATGAGAGGTAACTCTTCATGAACTAAGTGCACAATTCATTAGACTGGAAGGAATTCTGTATTCCAATGTTCTCTTCTGACTACTTAATTATATGGTAAGGTGCTAGTCCTCTGAACTTTGAATGCCCATTTTCTCTTCTGTAAGACTTAAGGAAAGAGTCAAAGAGAAATTTTGAACTTCTTGGTCAGAAACTGTAAATTCACAAAAATCCACTTTTCCCCATGTTTTCAGCTAGTTCTATATTTTGGGTAATTTCTCTGGATTTTTCCTAATTAATTACAAGAATTTTGTATCCAGGATCTCTTCAGACATGGAAATCTTAGTATGATGGCATTCAAGGGCTCCAGGAGCAAACCAAGTTCACTGACTTTCCAGAAGGACTCAAAGGATCAGCATAAAAGTATCATCATGTAATAATTTATGCAATAAAGACACTGGATAAAATTAACACTGGAGAAGAGCTCATGGAGTTGATGATAAAAGAAATATGGTGCAAGCCTATATAAATCATCTCCCTATGAAGACATTCAGAATATACTCAATATCCCCTGCAGTGAATTTTGATACAGCATGGGATATATTCTCTACAAGGAAAGTTGTGAGATGTTCTCTGAAGGTTTTCAATATTCTATTCTAGGACACAGCACATTTTCAGTATCCCAAAGAATGGTAGATGTATCATTCTAAAGAAAAGTGAGACGATGAATCACCATTGCCCCAAATGGCCCTTTCTGTTCCCAAATTATGAAATAATGACAGCAAGCCTGGCCCAGTGTATTTTGATATATATTATCTTAAAGGATTCTGGGTTTTTCTCCTCCACACTGGGAAATAGGGAAAATTAATGTCACAAATTTAAAGACGCTTCGTACATTTATGCCAGGACACTTGCTTCTGGAGATGTTGACCATATGAGCAAATTTAACAGCCTAATGTTGATGATGTCACTGCTTCTGCAATCTAAAATATAAAACCCTTCTCTCCATGATGACTGAGATAGAACTGAGGGCACTGTGAAAAACATAGATTTTATTCATTCAGCCAGCTTCCAGTGAACAAAACATCACGAGGAAGAGAAAGCACTGCTTGGCAAAGCAACATGAGGAATGGAGGTGCTATCCATTTAACATATCACTGATGAACCTTCCCCATAAGCAGTTATGAATAAAACTTCATGCCTAATAGGCAGTATCCAGGTTTTTTATAATTTCTGTTGGCAACCTATCCCATGGCACTGGCTCAGCTGGACTGTGAACATGAGGTAGGATACACGAATAAATCACTGTATATAGCACTACAGACAGCCACCATGCTTGTATGTTATAAAATAGGGGAAAATCAAAGTTTCCCAGTGCCAACCAGGGGCCAGTTTGATAACAGTCTCCTGAACAAAGAGCAATTTGCTATGTCAACTCTGTCATTCAACTATATGACATGACAGAATTAAATACTAGCGTGAAAAAATTGTATACCCCAAGGATATGGACTAAAAAATAAGAAATAATGCTCATGATGTAGGAGATTATTCACAAAGGTGTCAGTCCTTAAAGCCAAATCCCCTTTTATGGAAAACATAATGAGAATGAAATTAAAAATCATTGTATCGTCTACAAAATTTGGATGGTGACTTCAAAGTTTATTTGTTAAATAATAAAAAGGAAAATTGAACACACTCTTTTCCATTTGTTTTAAAATTTTCACACACTTTCTTTTTCTATTATATCAAAATGAATGAGATCCAGGGACCTACCATCATCGCCTGACACTCCATGGATTTTCTAGGTGTAACAATATTTAGGAGTATGTCTGAAACCCTAATGGTGCACTTCCTGTCACATTTCCCTACAAAGGAATCAAGTCTGGTCAAATTATTTCACAATTGCTCTCTGCATGTTTCCTTAACTCTTGCAAAAGGAAAAAGTTTGAATTCAAACAATAATGGAATACAAAATTCATTCCAGTCCTGTAAACATTCCTCACACCAATTCTTGGGGCCATCTGTAAATGAGCAGAAGTGAATAATGACCAATAATACACAAGTACTCTTGTCTGGTCCTAGTTTCATTTATGAGGATATTATATTACACATTCAGGTAAATTTCTCACAGTTGAGAGAATATGGGAAGTTCTATTCAGCCCAGATCCAGTATTTTCTGTGAGATGGTAGAGGTTACCCCAGAGTGGAATAAACATATTCCCCATTCTTTTTTTTTTTTTTTTTAAATGCTGCTCAACTCCAGTACGATTTGCTACAAAGAAGTCTCTGGGTCTTGCCTTCCTGGAAGGAAAAATATTTCTTAAATCATAAAATTAAACAGAGAAACCACTCCCATTGCAAATCAATTGACTGCTGATATTCATCTTTTCTACCAGGCTGGTAAATAAACTGAAAAAGAATGGGAAGTGCCTAGAATACTCAATGTGAGCACACGTCAGTTGCTGTTATACAGCAATGTCTAACCATTGTCTCTCACACGCATGGAGTAGTTCCAGCCTGAAGAAATAGAGACCACGTGAGCCCCACAGAGTCACATAGGAAGCAGGTAACTTGACAACTCAGATGGGATCCCACTCATTCTAGGTCTACTCTCTTTTAAACTTCCTACCCCAAGACCCTTCTGCTGTTACCTCTTGAGATTTATAGGTGCCAAATCCCAGTCCAGGAATGAAGTGACCATCATTGAGTTTGACATACTGATTTTTGGAATTCATTGTCTGTTACTCCTCCACTGAAGCAGATCCTGCTGCTGCTTCTTTCTTCTGTGTTCACGGAGCAATAAATAGCTGGAAGTCACAACCCAAACTGCTTGTCTAATGAGTAATGAGTTCTACTTCCTGTTTAAGGTCTAGCAGATACTGTGTCAGAGGAGTGTCTTAAAGCTGTATTGCACTTGTAAAAAGAGAATAGGAAGAAGAGCGTTAGAACCAGATCACTTATTTCACATGGAAGAATTTTCAAGTAAATTACTACACAGAGATAATAAATGTTGGTTCCCAGAACTGAAACAGGGGCTCTTATCTTAACCACTCAGCCACAACCCCCACCCTTTTCAGTTTTGGTTTTTGGGTTTTTGTTTTTTTTTTTTTTTTTTGAGACAAAGTCTCACTGTGTTCCCTAGTTCCTTGCTAAGTTGCTAAAGCTGGCTTTGGAGTCATAATCCTCCTGCGCTGCTTGGATATGGGCATAGGACACCACACCTGGCTTCTTATAATATTTTATCATGAATTATTTTAAGAGATTGCATCATTATTGACCAATTGTTAGAGTGGAAACCTCAGATCCCTGTTATTTATTGCTTCCTTTGCATTTTGTTTTATTTTAGTTTTTGGTCATGAGAAAGCTCCTCTTGATCATACTGTTCTTGAAACAATGAATGATTATACACCATGTACACAAAGAATACAATAAAATGATTGTGGAGCAATTCTTTGAGCCTTAGAAAAGTAATCAAGTTTTAAAATTGAAAACAGTTAGCTTTTTTTAATTTCCTCATTTGTAAAATATTTTTCATAATTACACTAAGTTCTAAGCGGGTGTAGTCCTGAATAGTGTGTATTAAAAACTGCACTCTGGCATGCTTCTCAGTGGAAGGCAAATGATTAACAACTTTGGAGAGTTATTTTAAAATATGAAAATGAAGGCTAAAGTATTTGATAGCTTTCATTTGTTAAATAACTTTGAGAAAGCTACCACTAAGTAAGCTAAAATATTAAGACATTCTATGTTATTTATGACCTTGTTCAACATTATTTGTAAAAGAAAAAACCTGGAACAGCTTAAATTACTGTGCATTTTGAAATAGTTATGTGAACTTTAATGCACTGATAAAATGTAATGTTTGAAGCAATTAAAAGTCAAACATTAATTTTATTAGTGAAAATTACTAAGTATAGGAATAATGCCTTTTCATTTATTAAGTTAAAAGAGAAAGAAATATAATTGGCTATGTAATATGTTCATAAAAATTGCATGATAGAAAAGTAAGACTATGAAATATAAATAGTTATCTTTCCCAAACAGTGAGACTAGAGGTATTCTCTACATGAGTTTTAATTACTTAAACATTTTTTGTCACTTTTATATTCTGAATACTTGAATAAGTTGAAGAGCTCCGTGCCTGGAACAGATCCCATTTTCTTGTGGTTTTGATTGTGTTATGATGAAGCTCCTTCTTGATCTCATCTTATTTGAAACAATAAACTTTCTTACCATCCCCCACACACAGAATTTAAAGACTTTTGGACAGTTTTCAAATTTTGATCCTCAAAAACACAATCCAAACCTAAAATTGAAAAAGTGAGCCTTTTTAACTTTTTTATTGTTAGGTCGATTCCAGGTGGCTGGGGCAGGGCATCAGGCAACCCATGCCCTCAGGGAGATGGATGGGGCAGGGCCCCAGGCAGCTCTAAAGCCAAGTGAACAACCAATCAGATGCTGGCAGACAAGCTCCAATGGCGTCCTGCAATCGTCTGAAGATTGATGGATTCACCAGCCAATCCCCAAAGGACAAAGGCTCAAAACTTCCTCTGCCCACCACAGAGGATAAAGTTGCTGCCCATTCGAGGCCTCATGCCACTTCTTTTTCCACCCTCAATTTGGCAATGCAGGTGAATCTGGCCTGAGAACTGCGGATCCCAACAAAAAACATCTGCGCTGAATACTTGGTGTTGAACACCTGCATTTTACCTGCATGTATTTTTACATTTGGTGCCGAAACCTGGGAGGGTTTTTGGGCCT
This sequence comes from Aplodontia rufa, assembly GCA_004027875.1. Taxonomy (NCBI): domain Eukaryota; kingdom Metazoa; phylum Chordata; class Mammalia; order Rodentia; family Aplodontiidae; genus Aplodontia; species Aplodontia rufa. Next base: position 25,216 of record PVKS010006354.1, read on the forward strand.
CCCCTGCCAGCTCCTGTCTGCCCCCAAGTAATACTGAAAGGCGATAGGAAATGCTAATTTCTTCAGAGAGGTCTGTCTGTCCATAAGTCGTGTGCACCACAGACCCCTCACCTGTTCTGATCAGTGTCCCCGTAGGCTGAGGAGATAGCCCAGCTTTGGCCCTACTCTCTCAAGTCTTACACCAGAAGCAGCTGATCTTTTACTCGATACTTTGGGACTTTTGACTTTTCAAATCCTTTCATATTACTGTCACTGAACAGGGAAATGGTCACAGATGCCATATGTTCAGGCTTTTTGGGATTTGCGCTCCCGCCCCACCATCTTCCTCCTCTCACTCCCATCCTCCCCCCTCCCTTACTCAAACCAGTCCTCTTCTTCCTCTCTTTTCACAACTTATCAAAAGGGCACACTCCTTTACCACACATGCTTTATTTCCAAAAGGCAATTTCCCAAAACCGTCCACTCCATCCACTTGCCAGTCCCTGCTGTCACTGCCACTGGTGCTGCGGCTGCTGACCTGCACAAGCCGGCATACAGCGTGAACGCACAAATAGAAAAAAAGTTTCACTTTTAAATCTAAACCACTGTAGCACTTCCTCATACCCTGAGGTTCCGTTCTCTAAGGTTCAGAAAGGAGGAGGGAAAACAAAAGGGATCTGGGAGGTACAAGCAGCTCCAGGTTCCAAGCTTTTTGAAATACTTAAGAGGGCTGCATTCTTTTGCAAAGAATGTTCTTTCTGCTGCCCTGGGAGCTGCTCTCAGCTCCACCACCCCCTTACTTATGTCAATCCTCTTCCGCCTCCCTTCTAGCAGCTATAGTCCCTCTGCCTACAGCTATGATTCCTCCTCTTCCTCCAAACCCTCCCCCTTCATTCTCTCTATATCTAAAACTGTTGCTTATTTGAGTTTTACAGAAAACTACTTTTAAGAGAAAAACCTGAATTGACATACCATCACCTACAGAACAGATAAGATCTAATGATGACTTCTATTATTATTAAACAAGAGGATTAACTATAAAGCTTTAATATAGTAGTCCCAATTTAAGACTGATGAAACTGGCTTGCTGGATGTTTAACACCAAAACTGGATTACCAAAGTTAAGATAGTTAAAGGGTTAAAGAAAATATTCAATATTTTTGCCCTTGCCCTGTTTGGTCAGCAAAACTCAGGGAGCAGTGGAGCTTCTCTACAGGCTTGGCAACTCTGGGTAACATGAGCGCCAGATCAGGGGGACCAGATGACCCTAGAGAACAAAAAGCCTACCAGTGGACACTCTGCAAAGAGGATGATCATTCATGGGCTGTGTCCCTGATGCTTCCAAGTAAAGTTGTGCCTGGCAGATGGCACAACTGATAGAAGAGCCAAGAGGCTTTTCACAAGCTCCTCAAGAACAACCCTGACAAATCTCAGCTGACTTTTAGCAACAGATAGGAACAAGATCAGTTTTGATCAAGTTGGTCTTAAACACCTGGCAGGAGAATATAACCAAAGCTCAGACACATATGGACATTTAGTAACAAAGGCAATGGCTCTTTTTTAACATTACTTGGGATGCATGCTTAAAAGCTAAATGCCACATTTAGAGGGTGGTTCCCCTATTCTGGTTTCCTCAGAATCCTCTTCCTAGAACAGCAAATCCAAGAGGCAATGGAGGCATCTGTTACCACCCTGGCCTCCCTACAAAGAAAAATAACATCTATTGCTCAAGTTTTCTTCCAGAACCGCAGAGCACTGGATTGCCTGACAGTGGACAAAAGGGGAACATATCTGTTCCTAAAAGAGGAATGCTGCTACTACATCAATGAAACTGGACTGATTGAGAAAAATGTCAGAACTCTCAGATGTCTGAGCAAGAGGCTTAGGCAGCAACAACCAAATGACCCTTGGCCAGGATGGCTAAACTCCATTCTTGTCACCTGTCTGATCCCCATCCTTACTCCCGTATTAGTGATAAGACTCCTTCTTATGATTGCTCCCTGTCTCCTCAGGTTCGCCCAAAACCACATGAGTGAGATCACTGGAGTAACATACAACCAAATGCTCTTGCACCGTTACAGCCGCCTCCCTACCGAAAAACCAACACTCAAACCTTCCCCTCCCCCACAATGCCCAATAAATATCAGGAAGTAGCCAGATGGAAATAGACACCTTATATCACCAAAAAGGTCAGAATGTTAGGTCGATTCCAGGTGGCTGGGGGCATGGCATCAGGCAGCCCACATGTGCAAAAAGAACAATCAATCATATGTAGCAGACAGCCCACAATGGTGTCTCCAATCGCCCGATGATTGATGGATTCACCAGCCAATCCCCAAAGTACAAGACCCCCATACTTTCTCTGCCCACCCCAAACAACAAAGTCCCTGCCGAGCTGGAGCAACATGCCATTTGCCCTGCCTGCCCTCACTGTGGCAGGGCAGGTGAATCTGGCCCAGGAGCCGCCAATACCAATAAAATACATTCGCACCTGAACATTTGGTCCCCAACACTCTTTTTTCTGATTTTTTTTACACTCATTACAAAAATAATTTCTATATCTTCTTATTTTGCTTTGCAATAAAAATGTGCATTCCTTAAGAGTATGTGGTACTGTTGATTGTGCACTAAAAAAAAAAAGAAAGGAAGAAAGAAAAGATCTAAGACAAATGACTGTCAGCTCTAAAGCTCTAGAGAAATTATTTTGCAAGATACAACCCGAGCCTCAATTTTTCTGAAAAATGGAACTCTGATTGCTAAATCTCCTGTATGTTTTTCAGTTCTTTACAATTAATGTATATCACTTTTATAATCTGAGTAAGTGGTTACTTGTAAAGGGGAAAAGCGCTGACCATGAAAATTAAATAGAAAGGAATTTCCTGGTAGATAACCAGTCCCATAAATTCTCTGAAACTGATTTTGTGCACTTCCACAGCCTCACTGAGAGCTCTTTGGTCTTACTTGTTGCTTTTCCATTCATTATTAAAATTCTGTCTATTTTTTCCTGTGAAATACAAACTTGGATTATGGTGTGTCAATCTCTAGGATCAGGGACCTGGAGAAAAGCAATGACGGAAGAAATGACAGACAAAGAAAAACACAGGGGACCAAGGAGTGGAGCTCCCAGGTCCCAAGCTTTATTTTCCACCTTCTTTTATAGGGTAAGTGTGAGAAAGCAAGCAGTTATTCGAGGTCTCTCAAAGACACTTGATACACAACATTCAGTACGGAGGAAATTAAAAGACAAGCGACTTGTTCTTAATACAGAAAACTGTCAACACAGGCTTTCTAGTTTCTTATCCTTATCCACAGGGTAGTTATCCCCAGGAAGTGTGCAAGGTTCCTGACAGGGAGAATTTGCCATGTGTAGGCTGATGGGGCAGTTGCTGCGCAGGTAACTTTTCCCTCATTTCTGTGAGCTTTCTCAGCAGTTGACAGCTTAGCTCCCTCGTGTCCATAAGGGCTCTTCATCTCCAGGCCTCCTCTACATCTCCTCCTTCTTTATTTTTTAAAGAACACCAGTGCCATCATGACTTGCCTGTATTGACATTTTTTTGGTATGTCATTTGTCAGAGGCAGCAGTATCCTAAAAGTCAGAGAAATACCCTGATTAAAAAAAGCAATCAAAGCAGCTCCAACACTATGAGTAATACTTTGGAGCCATGAGCAGGGGTCCATTCCTTCAAGGGCCAAGACAATACCATCAGCCATCCCCTCATAAGACACACCAGGGATATGAGTAATAAAAGAATCTTTATTCTTTAGTTTTTGAACATCAAGGAAAATGTTGCCCCTTAAATCCTGAATATGATATCTAATCAGATACATTATAATGCACTGGAGCAATACACTATTGTGTCTGATTCCAATCACGTTTTAATCGCAATTGAGTTTGTAGTTCTAACAATTGATCTCCCAACCATTTCACAGCCTATTGCAATTCTCCAGCCTTAAATTCTAATTATTGGTCAGTATTTGATTGTAGGGTCCACTCATGGTGTGAATAATTTTGCCACTTTGTAGCTACAAAGTCATGTGCCTGAATTGGTATCTCCAAGGCCACTCCCAATAGCTGCAGTACAGCTATCGCTGTTAAAGTTAGTAGGGCAATTATCACCCATTGAATAAACCTTTTACTTATAGATAAGCATTTTCCAAAAACATGTTGGAGTATTGTAACAGTTGGAGTCTCTTACCAGGGATGAGTAAGATTTACTGGTAACCAAATAGCAGTCCTTGCTTTGAGTAACAAAACAGAAATAAAAGGAACAGAAGAATTAATGCCAGAATTTAAGCAACAATCTATACACTCCACACTATGCAGCATTGTATTAATAGACAAGGTACCCACAGCAATTATATAAGGTAATTTTACACAATCTTGAACACAATAGGTGGAATTACACTGTAAAAAATAGTTACTCATGCTTTGTTTATTATCAGAAAAGTTTCCCTTCAATGTAGACAGTCCAGATAAAGCAGCAGGAATTTCCCATAGAGCCCATTGTTCTGGTCCATCTTGATTAGTCTTATTGTTTATTAAGCAAGGCCCTGGAGGAGCCAATCTTTCCTCATACCAGGCCAACAACCCACGGATATGATGATGATAGAGGGTCTGATTAATTTTGTTTCATAGAACACTGGTAATACAATCACAGAAAGTTGCGTTTATATCATCAGGATTTTAGTTAATAATTTTCCATGGGGTCCGCAATCTACAATATCACGAATTTGGACAGTCAAAGCATTTGGTCCTGGCCTTTCTGAAAAGAAAAATGGAAAAAGTTAAGCTTTATTTGAAACAGAAATATTGCAGAAGTTCTTTGATAGTCTTAATGAAGATCCCTTCCAGAAAATCCTTGTGCACATTTAGCAAGTATTAAAGAAGGCCACCCTGACAAGACTGAGATTGGTGAGGTTGTTCACTCTCCCAAACATAAACAAGTTTAATCAGCAAACTGATCACATAGTTGTCAAAAACATCATAGTCAAAGCATGCAACTTAAGCAAGTTTATAATAACATCAGCCACAGACAGTAACAAATAGCATATTATCCACATTCCCAAAAGGACAAAGTTATATACCTTTTATTTAAGATTAACACCTAGGGACACACAGATAACAATTTTTCCTCAGGAGGGACTGAAGCGGTGGCTCAGCTGTTACGGCACTTGTCTGACATGCAAAAGGACCCGAGTTCAAACCCCAGCACCACATACACAACAAAATCTCAGAGCAACAAAAGTCACAAGGAAAATTAAATTTAAAAATTGATTCTTTCTTTCTCTCTCTCACTGTCCCTCTCTCTTAAAAGAAATAAAAAAATATTTTCCCCCAGGAAAAAGAACTTAGCATGGCCATGTGCCCCACACCTCTTTTATCAGAAACCCATTATCTATAAGAACACAGAAAGAGTAAGAATAGTGTAGAAAATAACAGAAATGATAAATTCTCTATTTAGAGAATCAACTGTCAAGTTTCATTGCAGAATTTCATTTCTCAGTTTACAATCATAGCATTTCTATAATGTAAATTCAAATTTTATTTTTTTATCAAGTGACAGAGATAGCACCAAAATATTCCAAGTTCTTAACATTAGCATCAGCTTAAAATTTATTTTATGTTCAACCACTCAAAGGAAAAGGAGCAGAACTGTATTCTTTTACCTCCTGGAAGCAATATTCTACTCTTGATTTAGAGACTTTGGCTCCATGTTCCTTCAGCATATGATATAGTTTTTTTGTTTTGCTTTTGTTTTTTTGTTTTGTTTTTGTTTGTTTGTTTGTTTTTTTAGAAAGAGGGAACAGTGAGAGAGAGAGAGAGAGAGAGGAAAAAAATCAATGTTTTTATTGAGTTTTTTTTCACATGGCTTTCATTGCTCTGAGACTGTTGTGTACGTGGTGCTGGGGTTTGAATTCTCATGCTTGCACATGCCTGGCAAGCGCTGTAACTGCTGAGCCACCACTCCAGCCTCCAGGAGCATATGTGTTAAAGAAGAAAATGCAGCAGGGCATTTATCTCCATGAAGTATGCAAGGTGCCTGCCAGAGAGAATTTGCCACGTATAATATGATAGAGCAGCTGGACAGGCAACGGTTAGTCCACTTCCTTGAGCTTTCTCAGTGGTTGTCAACTTAACTCCTCCACGTTCATAAGGGATCTTGATTTTCAAGCCTCTTCTACAGTGGTATCTCCTGACTTACCTGGATTGCATTTCCTGGACATTGTCACCATCTTTCTCCTCTCTGAGATCAGAATGTTTGCCTATTTGTAATTAAGTCTTGCACATATGTTCTACTTGGACATGATACTGTGTGCCCAGCCTCTATCTGAATATCCTGGACACAGGGCCAAAATAACTTTGCTCCACATCTGCCACACCTCATAATTCAGTACAATCTCACTGACCTTCCATGGTGAACTCTGTTTCTTTAAGGAGTAGTGGAGTTTATTATGAATTTGAAGGCCAATTTAAATCACAGAATACATGACATTCTCAGATTACAGTAGTAATAAAATTTTAAGGCCACATATAAACATCTCTTTTACATAACAAGTTTATAATAGTCCATAAAAAAATTCTTAGGGCTGGAGTGGTGGCTCAGCAGTTACAGTGCTTACCCAGCATATGCAAGTATGAGAGTTCAAACCCCAGCACCATGTACACAATGAAGTCTCAGAGCAAGGAAAGTCACATGAAAAACTAAATAAAAATTGTTTCTCTCTTTACCTCTCTCTCTCTCTTTCTCTCTCTCACTGTCCCTCTCACTTAAAAAAATTCTTAGATCTTCAATGATAAATTTTAAAGAATCCCTGTGTCTAAAATACTGGTACTCATGTAGCCAGTGTCTCATCAAGAGAAATTTTGCACCATCCAGAACTAAAAACCACTGCACAATAAATAATACAAAACCATTCTGTATTATCAGAATAATAGAAAATTCCTTTTAAAACAGCTTTTCCTATGTATCAATATTTTGATTTTTTCTTACTACATAAATAATCAGAAAGTTAAAAATCTAAAAGTGGTAAAATATTAAATTTATGCTCTCTTATCACCTTAATTGAGAACTATGTTGTGATATTGTACAGAATAACAGCAAAAGAAAAAGCAATATTTGCTATTGCATAAAGCTCTATTACATGAATATTTTTAAATGCCATTATATGAGAGTATTTTCACTTGTAAGAAACAGAAAATACAACTCACTGAACTCAACTTAAAAATTTGAAAAAACTGATTCCAGTCCAGGTTACTCTAGAAGATGAAAGATCACATCTGGGCTCCAAGATCTCATGTCTGTGCTCCATCCTTCATAGTTTTAGAATGGCCATCCCTAGGCACCTAGGTGAAAAATCACATTGCTCCTTTCATCAGGAAGCAGAGGGTTTCCTAGAACTGTTTCATTAACGGAAATGATGATGAGACTATCAGGGCTATCCTATGTCAGATTCTTTACTGATTACTAACCCTTTTTAAACTATTAAATTCTTTAGGAAATGAAAAGTTCAAATATAAAGTAAATGCAATAATGTACTGACATCCCATGTCCTGGCATTGAGTTTTGCAATCATCTACAGTGTACTAAGCATCCCAATTCAGTTATTACTTTCTTAAAATCATTTTAAACAAAATTTACACATTTGGGATTTATAAGTCATAGCTGTAGCTTTGAAAAAGGGATATCCTTGTTACCCAGAAAACATTCAACATACAGAGACTTTCAGCTTCCCAAAAACCTTCTTCTGTACTCCGAGACAATATCTCCTCACCTCTAGACCACAATGAAGTAATCTCATTCTGTAGGTCTGTCCATTACAAAAGCATCTTATGTCCTCAACAGCAAATAAGTTGCTTCATGGGGGACCCTTCAGCACTGAAGGAGCTCAGCATGTTGCTGAGTGAGTGCTAGAAAAGCAATCCAGGCCTCACTGCCACCAGGCTCATGACTTAAGGACAGAAGGTATACCTGAGGCTCAATTGACCACAACATTTTGGCAACACTTCCCACACCTTCTTAGAATATTCAGTCTGCATCAAAATGCATGTTGCCTTGGGTTTCTGTCCATGTGAGCATGGAACTGGACGTGTACTTGCAGTCTGCACATGAACAGGGAGCACGAGTGTATTTGTGCTGGTTGGTCATGGGTCATCGTTGCAAATTCAGAGTTTTTAGTGCATCCCAAGAGCATCATCCTACAAACCCTCTCTTTCCTGGCATGCAGAGAGTTATCTAAGTAATATTTCTACTTCCGTGCTTCTGAAAAGTGCTTATTATCTTTCAGTGCATATTATCCTTATTCTGAAGAATATTGACCTTGAGCTATTGGACATTATTACCACAGTTTTCTCCTTCCAGGAAGGATGGAGAAGATTTCTCTATTTCATGGAAGTGGTTTGGAACAATTTAAGGTTACTTTCATTTCATTTTCTCATGTTAAAATACAGAAAATGCAGCCCCATCAATAGTGTATTAGTGTTTCTGTCTCAGCATAACCCCTCCAGATCTGTTATTGTTCGTATCCTTCATATTTGCCACTTTGACTGGAGTTAGGTGGAATCTCAGTGCAGTTTTGATTTCCATTTCTTTGATTTCCAGTGATGAAAAACATTTTCTCATATACCTACTGGTTTTTTGAACTTCTTCTGTTGAGAAGTTTCTGTTTAGTTCTGTAGCCCATTTATTTTTGTGTTTTAAAGAGAGAAAGAGGGAGAGAAGGAGAGGGAGAGAGAGAGGGAATCAACTCTATTTAAATATTTGTGTGCATTTTTGGTGTTAAGCTTTTTTTTAGTTCTTTGTATATACTGGATATTGGTCTCCTTTCAGAAGCATAGCAGGATATGAATTTCTCCCATTCTATAGGTTCTCACTTGATACTTGACTAATTCTTAATCTGTGCAGAAGTTTTTCAGCTTAATGGCATCCCATTCACTGATTATTGGCTTTAATTATTGTGCTATGGGAGGGTACACTCCACTTCTATGAGAAGCCAAACTATACTCAGGCAGAAATATAAACACAGACATTTCAAAAATTAATATTTATTTATATATTCATTTCTTTTGATATTATGGGGGTATTACACAGGAGACATGACATCTAGGAATAGATCAAAGTGGGGATATCCAGGACAAGGATCAGGCTTAACTCATTTTGTCAATACCTAAGTATGCATGAAAATGTCACAATAATTCCCTCTAATATATTAAGACTATATTGAACTGATAAAAAATATATATGGAAAATCCTTCATAATAAGGTTGTTTGATTTTTCTGACAAAGTAATCCATACAAATTATTTATTTATACACTTAAAGTCATCTTCACCATCTGGATTGCATGGTCTTCATTTATTAACAAAAATACTTTTCCAAGCTGTTATTTAATAATTTCAGCATGTTTTCCTTATTCTTAAGATGTGCACCTTATTAACTCATTTAATATCCTAATCATCAAATCAAGTTATGGCATTTTTATCAGTTGTGTCATTCTTCCAGCAAAACTTTATTACACATCTTTTGTTTTTCAGATATTTTAATCAGTAAATAATCCAGGAAAAAATTAAATTCACATAAAATGTCTTGAGTTTGTACATCCAGTGTAGGAGGTAGAATATAAGTGAAAAAAATAAGAATTCAGCTGTGAGTAATTGGTAGGTACCTGTTAGGAGAAAACCTTGACTGGTATCACATTTCCTTGCATTCAAAAGCAAAGGCACAAACTGTTCTTCATTCCACACTATTTTTTCAAGAAGTTTGTACACTGAGCAGCCTCAGCATACGGAGACAGTTTCTCTCTCCAAAGAAACAAAACATGTGTTTCTGTAAAGTAAAACAAATGTCAAAGGCCAGCTATGTTTACTGCCTATCAGCAATCATTTGACTCCCTACACCGAAGGGAGTCAACCTATGGAATTTGCCAGTACAACTGAGCCCCTTCTTTTCACCCTCTTAAAACCATAGCACCAGGAATCAGTAAAAAATTCCTATGACTTTTGACACCAATATTGTCATGAGTAATAAACTGTCATTTATTCCTGACCCAAAAGTTTCAAGAATTCTACAACCATTCAAGGAAACAAGTCAGGCTAATTTGTTCTTGAACTCAGGTTAAAACCTTAGAACTGTTATAATCTTGACAATGATTTGGAGGAAAGTGGAGGAAGAAGGGAGTATAAGTATGTGTGGTGGAGCGGGAGTGCTAGATGCCAGTTAGAAGAGTGGTCAGAAAAGATTTCTGAAAAGTTGGCTTTGCAGCAGAAGTCTGAGTGAGCTGTATGGATATTAGGTGACAAAGAGTATACCTGGAACATGGAATAGAAAATACTAAGGCTGTGTGAGAGAATGCCTCTGCAATACTTTTATGAGAAGCATTAGGCCACAGTATTACAGATTTGTGAGCAAGGAAAACAGCAACAGAAGTTGGTAAGATCCAGAGCAGAAATCGGAACTGTATCGTTTCAACTGTTGGAAGGACTTTCATATTTATCTGAGAGAAATGTAGAATTGTGAGTTCTGAGCAGAGCAGCTATATGAGTTGACATATTTAAAAGAATCACAATGATGCTTCTTGAGAAGTTACTACAGGGAGAAAGAGAAGATAATTTCCCTCTTAGATTCACACACAATGGTTCATGTAATAAAAGGTTTTGGCTTAGACTACAGTACCAGCAAGAAAGATGGTCAAAAGTCAGGAAAATGGGACTATTTCAATTCTTGAGTCAACAAGGCCTTCCAGCATATTACAGGAATGGTGATACTCTTTTTGAAAGGTCATTACATACCAAATGGAAATCCACACAGATGGTTGTGCACTGAAGTATAGAGTTTGAGAAAAAAAGCACACTTGGGATTTGTTGGCAGAGTTGTCACTTTGGAAACCATGAAATTCAGTGTTGAGGGATGGAATTGGATGTATGAGTGAGTCAGAACAGAGAAGAAATGGCACTTGAGGAACTACACAGTTAAGAAGTTTCCAAAAAGATGAGGACTGAGAAAGGAGGTTGAGAAGCACTGATGGCTGGTGCACAAGTTAATGTGGGAGAATATTCTATTCTAGAAACCAAATGAAGAACCTGTACAAAAGGCCAGAGAGGTAGCTCAGGGTAGCGTGCTTCCCTGGCACACAAGAAGACCTGGGATCAAACCACAGCACCACACCTGCATGTACATGGAAGAAAAGCAAAAGCCAGATAAAAAAATAAGTTAACATTTTCTCTTTCTATTTCTCTGTGTGTGTGTGTCTCTTTCCTTCTCTCTCTTAAAAAAAAAAAGAACCTTTACAAGGGAAATAGAGTTTAAAATGTTGTACACAAAGCAAGTATAATGAGGACTGGACATGGACCGCTGGACTTTGCAATTGACCTTTACAAGGTCAAGAGCAGTTCTCATTAGCCTAGTAGAGCAAGTTTTGAATAGAATGTCTTCAAGAAACAGTGGGAGGTGACGAATTCGAGATATAATTATGCAAAATTTTCAAAGATCTGGCTTTAAAGAAGGAGTTGCACAGTCACTGAAGAGGAAAATGGCAACATATTCACAGCTTCTAGGGATTTGAGCATGGGATAGTTGGGGACCATGACTTAGCATATTTTAGTAGCTGTGTGATAGGTCTGAGAGATTCAGGCCTTAGTTTTCTAATCTTTCTGATAGGAATAATTATTACACCAGGTCCTAGGTCCTTGAAACTTTAGTCTTTCATCTCAGATATGAAGAAGGAAAACACATCCATAAAAATATGTCACTTCTAGGCTGTTTTAACTTTCATCCTATTAAGTTGTCCACTTCTTACATACTCTTCCTCTCTTAGTTTGACTTCTTACTCCAAACTATGTGGACATTATCTTTTATTGTTCATGAGGACAATTCAAACAAGCTATATAGTTTACTGACACTGTCAACTGCCAAATGATTGTACTCATGTTAGAACACACTTCTGATGATAACTCCCAAGTATAATAGTGTTAAGGTTTACATATGTAATATCCCCCAAAAGCTCATGTGTGAGACAATGCAAGAAAGCTTAGAGGTGTAATGACCAAATTATTAGAGAGTTAACCTAATCAATGTGTTAATCCCCTGATAGGAATTACCTGAGTGGTAACTATAGGCAGGTAGGGTGTGACTGGAGGAGGAGGGTCACTGAGGACATGTCTTTGGGGTATATATTTTGTCTTCTCTCTCTCCCCACCAGCCACACCTTCCTAGAGTGATATCCTGAGCCACTTACCTCCACCATATTCTTCTGCCATGATATTCTGCCTCAACTGAGTCCCAAGGAACAGACAGGGATGTCTATGGACTGAGACCTCTGAAACCATGAACACTCTAATAAACATTTCCTCCTTAAAATTGCTGTTGTCAGGGCTGTTGTAGTGGCTCAGCAGTTATGGCTTTTCCCTGGTATGCCTGAGGACATGAGTCTGAACCCCAGCACCAGGAATACAATGAGTATCAGAGAACTGAAAGTCATGAAAAACTAAATAAAATTGATTCTATCTTTCTCTTTCACTGTCTCTCTCTCTCTTTAAAAAAAAAAATGTTGTTTTCAGGTTTTTTGGTCACAGCAGCAAAATAGTTGAATAAAACAACTATTTATAACACATTCTGACCTAAGTAATTCTATGATTCTGTTGTTTCTCCCACAACTCTATTGGGGGCAAAGTTATAAAGACTTGCCATCATAAGTATCTATAGTTTCCTCTTTACATTTTTTAATTCCCATATAAGTTTACATATTCATATTAGGTTCAATCATCAATTAAATGACCATTGATAAGATTCCCTCCTTTCACATTTTCTTTTTTTCTTTAGCCAGATTTTCTGCTGAGTGACATTTTAGACAGTACTCAGTATAGACCCTGGTCATTCAGAAAGGTGGTCTATTATCATGTGTTAAATCCAGATAAGGTGTAATGTTATACAGCCTAATACTTTTTTAGAGATATTGTGGGTAAGGGAAGGGAAGGGTATGGGTGGGAAATGGGGGGCACTCCTGGGAGTAAATCTAGTATCCAGAAACTATACACATTTTATATTATTTTGTTAAAAATTTATATGGTCGTTCAAAAATTAAAATTAAAAAAAGAAACTTTAGAGAAAACAACTTTATTTTATTATTCAAAAGGTGACAAAAATTTAGCCCTCTTTCTTCCTAACATGCTGACAGAGTTCAGAGAGTATGAGTTGACAAACAGTATGGATTAGAATTAACGTGTCCAGCCACCAGCCTCTGAGATGTCTTCCACATCACTCTTCATTAGCAGGGGTTTAATGCAGAAGTGATGACAAAGGACTCCATGTTAATATTCATCAGAAAATGGAAAATTTGGGTGTCCTTCAAACCTAAAAATGAAAAGATATGCATAATATGGGCTTGATGACTCCATTTCTAGGTGGTAAAGTGATTTCTCAAAGCAGCCATTAGGTTATATTTGATAATTTTGTTTCCTTAGAATATGGTTGTAAACTATGCCATTCTTTTTTTATTTTTTTATTTAATGGATATAGAGATACAATTGAGGGGAAAACATTATCAAACGTTAAAGAACCATTGTATATATACTTAGTTATCCAGTAATGCCATATCATGGATGCCCAGCTTGGGTTCCCCCTGCTGCTGTTTCCCCCAGAAGAACTACTGAGTTAAATGGATATCTCATGGAGGACAGAGATCTCCTTCTGAGATGATTCCCCCATATTCCCACCCTCCAGTCTCCTGGGAGTCTTCCTACACCTCTCTCCATCCCCCTCCCTACGCCTCCAAGTATCCTAGGGCGTCATCTCCCTGTTGCATTCAGAATCATACAATTTCAAGTTATTATTAGCTTAGCCGTCGAACATACTGCTTCCCCATGTATTCTAGCTTCTACAGATGAGAGATACCATTCCACCCTTAAGTCTCTGAGATTGAGATGCCTCACTTAGCATAATTCTTTCCATCTCCATCCATTTGATATCAAAAGCCATAATATCATCTTCTCTAATGGCCAAGTAGTATTCCATTGTATATAAGTACCAAAGTTTTTGTATTCACTCATTGAGTGAGGGGCATCTGGATTGGTTCCATAATCTAGCTATAGTAAATTGAGCTGCTAGAAACATTGATGAAGCCATATCACGATAATATGCTGATTCTAATTCTTTTGGAAAAATACCCAGAAGTGGGATAGCTGGGTCATAAGGTAGTTCCATCCTTAATTTTTTGAGGATTCTCCATACTGCACCCCACTCTGTTCCATATAGTCCTTGAAACCCTTGCCAGAGCTATTAGGCAAGACAAGGAAATCAAAGGTATTTGTATAGGAAAAGAGGAAGTTATCTCTATTTGCTGATGACATGATTCTATACCTAGAAGACCCAATATCATCAGCCAGAAAACTCCTAGAGCTTATAGATGATTTCAGCAAAGTGGCTGGCTACAAGATCAACTCCAGTAAATCATTAGCATTTCTTTATTCCAGCAACAAATCTGCAGGAGAAGAAATCAGGAAATCTCTCCCATTCACCATCTCCTCCAAAAAAATGAAATACTTGGGCATTAAACTTACAAAGGATATTAAGGACCTCTACAAAGAAAACTATCAAACACTAAGAAAAGAAATTACAGAAGATCTGAGTAGATGGAAAAACATTCCATGCTCATGGTTATGCAGAATCAATATAATAAAAACGGCCATTCTACCCAAAGCCCCATACAGATTTAATGCAATCCCCATCAAAATACCAATGGCCTTCTTCACAGATATAGAGAAAGCAATACTCAAGTTCATATGGAATAACAGGAGACCCAGACTAGCCAAATCAGTACTCTACAGGAAGGAAGAAGTAGGGGGTATCTCAGTCCCTGACCTGAAATTATATTACAGAGCTGTAGTAGCAAAAACAGCATGATATTGGTATCAAAACAGAACCGAAGATCAGTGAAATCGAATAGAAGATCCTGAGATAAACCCCCGAATCTTTAACTATTTGATATTTGATAAAGGGGGCAAAAGCATAGTGTGGAAGAAAGATAGCCTGTTCAACAAATGGTGTTGGACAATTTGGACAGCCAA